>JAODAL010033674.1:0-45279 GCA_025379985.1 Phyllomedusa bahiana | reverse complement strand
CTCGTGATCTTCTTGATTCAAAAATAGAATGTAGAAACTTCAATGATAATTATACAGAAAAACTGAGGATACTTTACTATGTATACTACTAAAAAATGATTCTCTGCTGAGAATAATAGTGTCTTCTAACATAATCAACAATTTACCTTACAAGTGTCTTCTGGCCTCTGTCTGAGAAAGTAAGTGTGAAAAAGTCACCTATGTTAAAAGGCAATCTTATTGTAATCCCATGAACTATGAGGGTGAACACTGGGGAAAGTAAACAAAGAATTCTGTGACCCGCAACAGTTTTTAACTATGTTCTTCTCCGTTAGGGTATGTTCACATGGCTTATTTGGGCAGGCATTTCGCTGCGTATTGCGCTTAATACGCAGTGAAATGCGCCACACAATTATGGTAGTCCATAGTTCACATAGAGAACTATGGATTACGCCTCATCCCCCACGCCTACAATATGATCGCATTGTACACGCGAAGAGATAAGTGACATGTCAATTATTTGCGGTGATCACACGCTGCGAGTAATGCATGTCAATGGGGCAGGCGGGCTGCCACCCCCCTCATGCTTTGGGAAGACGCGCTGATCAGCGCGACTCACAAAACACCCATCGTATTGTGCCGCAATTATGCTGTGTGAACATACCCATAGAATAAAAAAGATATATGGACAAAGTATATATTATTTAGGATGAATGTGTTAGCATAAATTGGGACTTGAATATGTCATTAAACAGCTGTCTTTAAAAGGTATGGTCATAAATTAGATTGGAATATCACTCAAAAGAAGAAGAGGGGTTGCAGACACAGTCATCAGATAACCAGTCTGATGAATTTCACAGAGCAGCCTGCGATATCAGCAATCACATGCAAGCTCCAGAACAAAAAGAGATTAAAAAAAGACCTATTGGTAACATTTATTTTCCCATGAAAAGTGTCCATAGCCTTTAACCCATTCACGCCATTTGACGTAAGTTTATGTGACGGTCATGAAGGGATTAAGATGCTGCTGTAAAACGCAACCACGGCAGATAAGGGAAAGATAGAGGGAAGGAGCTTCATTTGTCTTCATCAGCATCCTACAATGTGACACAAATAAAAACTCATACACAATTCCATATATAGAAAAATAAAAATGTATAGCTGTCAGAAAATAGTGATGCATAAATATTGTTTTACACAAGAAAAACAGTTTTTTTCAAAGGGCTAGACTTTAAAAATTGCTAAAAATTGGGTATCACTCTAATCGTATCGACCCATGGAGTAAAACTAAGTGCAGGGTGAGCACTGTAAAAGATATAAAACACTACCCCCAAAAAACTGATATCAATAAAATCATAGGGCCACATGAATGAAAAATGTCTAGGTCTAAAACTCACTTTGTTGCCCATAGAAACCAATCAGAGTGCCCCTTTCATTTCATATAGTGCTCTGGAACAATGAGAGGGGCGGCCTGATTGGTTTCTGTGGGCAACAAAGTGAGTTTTAGAGCTATACAGTTTTCATACATGTGGCCCATAAACTCAACCCACAAACAGCGAAAGATAAAAAAAGTTATGGCTCCCAGACTATGATTATGCAAAAACGGGTGTTCTTTTTTTTTAAGTGTTTTGATTGTGTAAAAGCAGTAAAGCATAAAGTAAATTTGATTTCACTCTAATCAAATCATATTGTATGCCGAGTAAAGTTAACATGTCATTTTTACCATGTGGTTTCCATTGTAAAATAAATAAAAAATAAAATAAAAATAAATATTTGATAAAAAGCGATCAAAATGTAATATAAACCCCATAAGGGAACCAAGGAAAACATCAACTCATCCCACAAAAAACAGCCCCATATAAAGAAAAATAAAAAAGTCATGGCTGTCCAACTATGCGGACATAAAAACGCAATTTTTTACAAACTTATTTCTATTGTGTAAAAGTAGTAAAACATAGCAAATTATATAAAAGTGATATTGTTGTAATTGTACCAAACCCACATAGTAAAGTTATCATGTCATTTATACAACATATGCTGTAAATATAAAACCAGAAAAACAATGGTGGAATCAATGTTATTTTTTCCATTTGCACAGTTCAGTGCTAAAACTGAACAGGGTATTGCTGAACCTTGAAGAAATTCTGTAACAAGTTCTGGGGTGCTTTTTTTCCCGATTAAGTTTTGGGTGGTTCAACTATTTATCTTACAAGTACACATTTTTGAACTTTGAAAATGGAAAATTTTTCTACAATTTTATATTTTTCACAAATAAACAAGGATTTTATGGGCCAAATTTTATGACTAATTTAAAGCACGGTGTGTCATGTGAAAATATTCTCTGAATCACATAGATAGGTAAAAGTCTCAAAAAGTTATTCTCACATAAAGTGACACATATCAGATTTAAAATATGTGGTTCTGTCACAGACAAAATTAACTGTAACCTTATGGAATTAACAACCTACAGGACACCTTGAAAATCTGCATTTAAAGAACCAGAGTGTAAATAAAGAGCTTAGACAACAAAAAAATAGAATATAAACAGGATGCTTGGCATTCTTCACCAAATGTTGCCATTGGTATCAGACTTACACAGACACCTACCAAATTCAAATTGTTTTTTTATGATTTACAGATAGTGAAGATTCATAATTTTGAAGAACATGTTTACAATGCATCAGACATCAGTGGCTTTATTCATTTTACCATGAATCAGAGATAGATATGTTAGAAATACAACATGCATAGCTGCACAGTTCCTTTGTAGGAAATTCAATAGATGTAACTGTACTCTTTCAGAATATGCAATGCCTGATGGATTCTAGCACAATGGCAATAAGTAGTGATGAGCGATTACGTTGACTATCGTCATCGGGTCGATAGTCGATATCGGCAATTATCAAAACGATTTCAGATAGTCGATAATAGATTATCGCCGATCACCATTAAAGTCAATGGGAGAGCAACAACACCTTCATTCTTAAAACCCAAACAGGGCTGGAAAGGGCGGGAATTAAAAACCCCCCAACCAGTAAAATGGATACGGTTTACATCAAAAGGCCACACACTTAGGTTTATAAAATCCACAAAAAAAGAAAATCACAGCCCAAAACACTATCCCGTTTTGTCCCAAACAGCATGCCCCTTTAAAACCCTGAAACACCCACAAAATTAAAAGGGCCGGGAAGGCAAAATGATTTAAAAACCATCATTTTACTTGAACGGAAATTAAATTTTCCCCTGCCCTTTTGGAACGCAGCATGACCCCCCAAACCCCTCATGACCCCCAAAATTTAAAAGGGGCCAAAAAAAGGAGTCTTTCAACCCCCCTTTTTTATTTTGAACTGGAAAACTTTTAAACAAAATTTCTGCCTTACCACAGAAGACCATAAAACCCCTGTCTGACCCACAAAATTAAAAATCCGGGAAAAAAGGGAGTTTTAAAAAACCATAAATTTTAGTTTCCCAACGTACATAGACTACCCTTTCCCCGACAAAAAGCATGACCCCAAAAACCCTGCATGCCCCCCCAGTTTTAAAAAAGTCCCGGGAAAAAGGGTTCTTCAAACCCCCAAATTTTATTTTTCACGGACTTTTGACTAAAAATCTGCCCCTTTGTACTGCAAATTTACCCCAAAACCTGTTTGACCCACAAAAATAAACAAATGGCACTAGTTTATTTTTTTACATGACTGTCATTTAGATATTTTAGGGAAACTGACTTTTGTTTTCCCAAAAATTTATTTAGGGAAGTTTTTTTTTATATTTTTTAACATTAAATTTTTCCAATTTTGCTTTTTTTTTTTCAATGTGATAAAAATTCAAAAAAACCCCCCCCCCCCAGCAGTTTTTAAAGGTATTTTTTACACGTGTAAGTTTGTTAATTTTGCCCCACACACCCCCCAAAAGGGTAATCCCAAATGTCTTAATCTTTCCCCCAAAACACTTCTTAGCAAAAGACAAATTTTCCCTACTGGCTTTCTGAGAGTAAATTCACCCCTAAAATTAAAGGGGTTTTTAAAATTTTTTTCCTCCAAACCCTTCCAATGTTTAAAGGGACAGACCCCTTGGAAAACAAAAATGCGACCCCATATGACTAAAGCCCCAAAAAATTTTTAAAGCCTCAAATTGTGAAAATTTTGGGTGCCAGCCCTGGAGCCCTTTTTGACACTACTTAACCTCCAGAAATCCCCTTTTTTCAAAATTTTTATTTTAAAAAAATTTTGGGGAAAGCACTCCTGATTGCCCCAAATTTGGTGAGAAGCCAGTGCGGGCCCCCACCCAAAACTGTTTAACACGGAGGTCCAGCTGCCGGGCCCCAATTTTACAGTGGGTGCGGAGAGCCCAGGCTAGCGTCTGCCCAACTATTAACACACAGGTTCAGTTTGCCGGGGGCGGGAAAGTTACAGGGGTGCGGGAGAGCCCAGCGGGCCCGTCCGTCATTTTATTAACACAGTAAAAGGGGCCCTTAGGGACGAAGCAACAAAAACATCTCTAAAGCAGAGTGGGGGAAAGCGGAAGTGTGAGGGAGACCCCCAGCCTTCCTCATAAACAGCGTCAAGACCGGGTACCTTTTGCCCCTCCTTTAAGAGGGGCCGGCCCCAATTTAGCTTCATTTGGAAATACGGGGGTTTAACCCCTCCTTTTCCCAAAACCCCCGGGGTGCCCTTTTTTTGGCTTTCCCTTTTTCCATTTTACTCAACGTGCTGGGAAAATTTGCTCTTTTTTTGTTCCCCTGTCCGTACTCCAAACCCCATGCCCTCTGAATAACCAAACACCCTGGTCAAGTCTTGCTGTACCTTCCTTGTACAATTCATGGGGAAATTTTTTTTACCACTATTTTGAAACATGCAATTTTTTTTAAGATTTAAAATTCTAAAAAACACTTTTTTTAAAAAAGGATGGAATCCCCCCAGTCTTTGTTTCCATTTTTTTAAAAAAGGGTTTAAAGGGGTTTTTCTCAATACAGGGATTGCTTTGCTAAGTAAAAGAACCCCGCAAAAAAAAGTCATTTTGCAATATGTGTCCATTAACGGTGGGCCCCACCTATTCCTGTTTTTCCCGCAGCAACCATCACCTTTGGCCAAACCTTCTTAAAAATTGTTAAAAACAAATTCTTTTAAAAAAACCAAATTTTTTTACAATAGGACCTGTTTTTAGCTGCATTTCCTGCAAAATCCCCCCAAAAAATTCAAAACATGCCCCTTCCCCTTTAGACAGTGTGAAGAACAAATTCTGTTGGAAACAACATTTTTTTTAAACAGAAACCTGTATTTTGCGCTTTTTAAAAAGCAGCTGCCCCAAAAAAATTTAAAAAAGACTTCTCAACCACTTTAAAAAATTGTGAGGAGAAATGCCACTTAGAAGCCACATTTCTTTCCAAAGGCCCAAATTATAGCTGTATCTCACAGCAAAAAAATCAAAACCATTGCAATGTGAAACGTCTAAAGATAAAGTGATAAAGGGAAATTACGTTTTTGTCATTAAACTTTCTGTTTTTAAGTCTCCTCACAAAAAACCGCAAAATGAACTTTTGGGAACGGAATAAAAATTGCAGAAGAAAGATTTTTTAAAAAAAAAGTTTTCAAGGGGAAAAATTCTGTTTGAAGAAGAATTGAAGTAGGACCGGAAACTAATCGGTGACCTCGGCAAGGGGGCACAACATCATAGAATCCTCCTATTCATTTTGATCAAAGTAAATCGATCCACATTATCTGTGGAAAGCCGAATGCTTTTTTGTAATGACTCCACCCTTTGCGAAGGTCCGCCCGATATACCTGGCTGCGGGGCAGGAAACACCTCATGGGGTGGCGAGCGACTGGGCCCCTTCGCCCATTTTGAATCCCCAAAAGTCTTTTGGGGGCCAGAACACAACAAAAAAATCGGAATTGAGATGCAGATAGTCGTGCACCATGACAAGCTGGTCTCTGTTGTTTTATTTGCCTGCAAAATTGCATGGTTGGTTTAGGTGGTAAAAAAGATGCCCGAGGTCACCCATTAGGCTTCGCCACCTTCCTGCGGCCATCAGCTATTGGCACCTACTGCGCACGTCGCGATGTTTTCCACCTGACATTTGGGAATGTGAAGCAAAGAACAGATGTCTCCAGTTGTCAATCAGCAAGTTCTCCATTTCCTGCATTTTACTCTCTATTTTGGGGGGGGTGTAAAAAAGTGCTGAGCTTTGTTTTTTCCAGGATTCAGGAGGAAGGCCACCCAGTAAAAGTTGTTCATTTTTATGGCCTAATGCGAGGATCATGTTGGAGGGAAAGGAGCATCCCAAACACTATGTGAGAGATGGAGCCTTGATTTCCCCCAACCTCTGGGTCGAGAGGCATAGCAAACTCCTTCCCCCCTCTTCCCCTCCGCCCAAAAACGCGCCCCCCTCTTTCCAAGGGGGGGATGCGCTAACTTCGGTCTGGAAAAACTCCCCTCCTCCGCTTCCTCCGCACGTTCAACCACCCCGACTTGCCTGAGATGATGCCCCGAGACTGATGCGCCCCCTTTGCACTAGCCCTGGCCCCCCCCCCGTACCCCCTCCCTAAGGGAAACCAAAAAATTGAGAAACTGTCGGGCCTTGGGGAAATTCGATGGAGAAAAAGGCCCTTGCCCCCGCATCGGTCCTTCCCCCCCGTCCGGGCGGGACCTGTTTTTTCCCAGAGTGCCCAAACGATCGTTCCAGAACTAAGATCCCCAAAAAGCCCCTTTCCCTGAAAAAGGGAAATTGTCCCATGACCATTTAGGTGGCTTTTTCAAAACTGGAAAGGGAGGGTTTCAGAGTCTTTTCATTTTCCCTCCAGCTTGGGGGCTAAAAACACCCCAAAGGTTTCGAAAACCCGTTTGCTTTCCCGGGCCCGCCCTTTGGGGGCCAAATTTTCTTCGGGCGTAATGGCTTTGCGCAAACTCCCCACAATCGCTTGGCATTTTTGGGGGGGAATTTCCCGCGGTTCCCACTTAAACAATGAAAACGGTTGACGGGGGGGGCCGAGCTGACCTGCAACGCCCCTGGGGGAGAAGCAGGGTTCGAACGGGGGAAGTGCGAACTCAACCCTCGACCTTCCTCACCCGGCAGTCCAGACCCGGGTAGTCTTTAAAAATTTTTCGGAGAAAAGGGTTTTCATGAAAAGGCCAGGAAAGGGAGGGTGCTCCACCCCACCAAATTTTAAAGGGGGGGAAAGTAATTTCCCCCGTTATGCACCCCGAACCCTTCCTGGCACAAAAAAATTCTTGCACCCAGCCGCGCTAAACTCCGTTGGGGAGAAAACCGTCCCCCGGGTCCCCTTAAACCTTTTGGGGTGTGGACGGTCTCCAAACGTTTTAATTTCAACACGCCCTGGGGGTCTCTGGGCACGTGATCCCCACCAGGGGAAACTTGGGGGAAAAGACCCCGGGCCACCATCCCGGGGTTTTGAAGAGCGGCGTCAGCCTGAACCCAAACCGTCCCCCCCCAAGAAAATCCCCCCCAGCTCCCCCCAGGAGCTGTCCAAGATATGGCCCCTTGGCCGTGCTTACAACCCCCTGTTTCGGTGGTCAATGGACTTTTCCCGGACACAGATGCAGACAAGGGCCCTTAAAATTTTTTCCCGATGACACTTGGCTGGCCAGGGCATGGCTTTTTTTTCTGGCAAAAAAATTTCCTGCCGGAAAAATCGGGGCATTGGGGGAAAGGAAAGGGGCCCAAATTGACGGGGGAACCCCCTTGTCCCCAGACGGAAAGGCAAAAAAACCAAAAAAGAAAAAAAGCATGGAAAGGGGCCGGGCCTTTCCCGGGGGTTTTTTTGGTTTTGGGGATTGTATTGGGTTTAAATGTTTTTTCTGCCCCCCAAACCCTTTTGAAGACAAAAAGGCAAGCGGGCAAAGAAAAAGGCCCCGGCTTTTCGGCGTGCAGGCCTTAAAAATTTCGGAAGGAAAGGGGTGGAAAGGGTCTCTGGTGGTGCTTGTGGTACTACGGGGGGGGCGAACGGGAGGCTGAAGCGGGGGGGGGGCGGGGGGGGGGATCCCGAAAAGGACCAGACTTTTGGGGGCATTTTAGGAACGTTTTGGTTGGGGGTGGAGGGGGTTTTAAAAGAAAAGGGGGTGAAAACATGGTTGGAACCCCGGGCGCTTCGGCCCTTTTTGGGCCCAAAAAGGTTTTTTTAACCCCAAATTTTTAAAACTCAAAAACCCGCTGCTGGTGACTAACAGGGTTGGGTTAGGGGTTAAAAAACCAAAGGAACCCTTGCCTCAACTTTGATTTTACGGCAAAGGCGGAAATAGGGAAAATCGCGGGGGTGAATCAAACCCTTTGCTCACAGAACCCCCATGCTTAGAGGTCCTGGACCTTTTGAGGGGCGATAAGCGAGGACGGGTTTCCGCAGCCCCGGGCTGGCGGAATAAAAACAGCGGACTTCCCCCCCCCCCCCCCTCTCCCTTTTTTGGGGTTTGGGGAACCCGTATTGACACAAACCCCCCCATTTTCCCCCCCTCGTCCAGTGATGAACCCCTCGCAAGCAAATTCACCCCTTCCCACTTTGGAACCGGAAATTTAACCGTCACCCACCAACAAAGGTGATTTTGGGTTCCCTGACAACTGCATCCAGGAGCTGGGGGCTACAAGCGGGCAAACACGCATAGGCGTTGCCGACCTTTTCCCTGGATTTTTGGGCCAAATTGACCAGCTTCCTTCTCCTCCTTTTGGGAAACAGTAACGGGGGCGTCAGAGCGGGAAAAAAAAAACCTCTTTGGGCCTTTTTGGGGATCTTTTAAAAATTGCCTTCGACCCCAAACCGTTTTTTTGGTTCCATCAAACAGGCCCTTCAAAAAATGGATTATCCACAGTTTTGGGTATTTTTGGGGGCTGTTTTTCGCTTCAGTTGGCGGATGCTGATTTTGCGATAAAACACATTTGGGCCCGGGTGACTGGGAAACGAGGGGGTTAAGACTGCGGGAAAAGCAGGTTCCCTTTAAACCCCTGAAAAACCAGTTTTGGTGACGCTTTTTGGGTTACTGAGAATCACGGGGGCCCCTTTCCCCAGCATGACAGGCCGACGGCCCCAAAAAACCCGACGATCCCGCCTGCATGGGGGGTTTTTGTGGGCCACATTTAAAGGGACCCTTCTCTCTTACCTCCACCCCTTTGCCAAACCCCCCTTTTTGCCCCACTTACCCCCTTAATTTTCTCCCCCCAAGTTAAAAAAGAAAAAATTTTTGAGAAGGTAGGGGAAAATGTTTTGGAAAGTCTCTTATTAAAAGACAGCAAATCACAGCTATTTTCAAATCACTCAAATCAAAACAAAATTGCTGGATTCAAATTGAAGTGCAAGGTACTTCTATTAACAAAGCTTGACTGACCAAAAGTGAAAAAAACACCTATCTGAAATGTATACGGATAATAAAAGGTATTTTTTCACCTATCAATACACCTGTGGTGACTACAAAATTGCTGGATTCAAATTTAACTGCAAGGTGGCTCTATGAACAAAGCTGGCCTGCGCCAAAGTGAAAAAAACACGTATCTGAAATGTATACGGATAATAAAAGGTATTTTTGGCACCTATCAATACACCTGTGGTGATTACAAAATTGCTGGATTCAAATTTAAGTGCAAGGTACCTCTATCAACAAAGCTTGACTGACCAAAAGTGAAAAAAACACCTATCTGAAATGTATACGGATAATAAACGGTATTTTTGGCACCTATCAATACACCTGTGGTGACTACAAAATTGCTGGATTCAAATTTAAGTGCAAGGTACCTCTATCAACAAAGCTTGACTGACCAAAAGTGAAAAAAAAAACCACCTATCTGAAATGTATACTGATAATAAAAGTGGAGTTTTGCACCTAACAAATAGACCTGCAGTTACTAGAAAAGATCTGTATCCTAATATAAGTTCAGGCTGCCCAACATCCAAGTAATATTTCAACAGAAAACTGTTAATAATAAAGCTATTGCAATGCAATGTCTACACTAAGTCTGGGTGCACAATATCCAGTATCCTTTAAAGAGCTTGTCTGTGTTCGCCTCTCCCTCCCCCCCGCTCTCCCTATGACTTTACAGCGGTAGATGCTCCTTTAAAATTCTCAGCCTAACTACCTAAAATCTGCAAATCTCTGATCTACCTAAGTTCTAAGGTTCACAGCTAAAAGTATAGCTGTCTCTGTGAACAAATAGAATAATTTCGCTGAGCTGTTTGCACAGAGACTGAGCGCACGTCCTACTCCTTTGAGATACTGACACACACTGATCATGAACAGGAAACGCTGTTCTATGTAAAACGAGGTCATGTGATTTTTCCAGCCAATCGCAACCATACACATCCCAGTCATGACGTCGCACACACAGCTCACCCTGCTCTATTCTGTAAGCTGATTTGCTGGCCGCCAAAATGACAGGAAGCGCCGAAAATGGCGCGATATTAATAGATGATGCACAGATTTTAACCTAGATTATCGCGTCATCTAAAAAATCTGATCAACATAAAAACCGTGCCGATTTCAACTTTGTCGATAATAATCGCTCAACACTAGCAATAAGGCTTGATGGTTACCAGGGGTGCCATTAGGGCAGTATTGGCAGTACTCCAGTCAGGGGCACTGATCACATTTAAAAATAGGTCCTGCTGATTTGGTGGAATATAAGAAGTGGTAATTGGCAGGAGGCCCAGGTGTTTCAGTGGTATGGAGCCTTGAAAATGCATATGGAAGACCTGATGGCTACTTTAAAACATATGCAAGGATTAGGGGTTAGTAGTTACTAGTCATGATGAGCGATTGTGTCAACTATGGTTATCGGATCCATAGTCGATATTGTCAATTATCATGCCTATAGTTGATAGTCGATAACAGATTATCGCCAATGACCATTAAAGTCTATGGAAGAGGAACAACAGCTTCATTCTTACACCCAAACAGGGGTGAAGAAGCTGGAATTAACATCTACAACAGGAAACTGGATACGTGCTGCATCTTAGGCAAGACAATTAGGCAACAAGAGTCACAGAAAAAAGTCACAGACTATTCACTATCCCTGTCCTGTACCACAGCATGACCCTTAAACCTGCATGACCCTCAAATTAAAAAGTGCCAGAATGCAGTATTATTTGAACCATCATTTTAGTTGAACTGGACATTGACTATCCCTGTCCTGGAATGCAGCATGACCCTTAAACCTGTCTGACCCACAGATTAAAAAGTGCCTGAAAAAGGAGTCTTTCCAACACCATTTTAGTTGAACTGGACATTGACTATACCTGACCTGTAACGCAGCATGACCATCAAACCTGCATGACCCACAGATTAAAAAGTGCCAGAAAAAGGATTTTTTGAACCACCATTTTAGTTGAACAGGACATTGACTACGCCTGTCCTGGACCGCAGCATGACCCTTAAATCTGCATGACCCCCAGTTTAAAAATTGCCGGAAGAAATTAGTCTTTGAACCACCATTTTAGTTGAACTGGACATAGACTATCCCTGTCCTGGACCACAGCATGCACCTTAAATCTACATGACCAACAGATTAAAAAGTGTAGGAAAAAGGAGTCTTTGAACCACCATTTTAGTTGAACAGGAAATTTACTATGCCTGTCCTGGACCGCAGCATGCAGGTTTCATTAACCACTGAAGAACAGATTGGCGACGCTGTTCGTTACTGAGATTCACAGGGCACTGACCCAGCGATGACAGGCCTGACGGTCCAGCAACCGATGATACGCTGGCTTGCGTGTTGCCGCTAGTACTGGAAGGAGCACCTTCTCTCTTACCTCTACCTCCATGTTCAGAAATATAAAAATTTAAAAAGGTATGGAAGAGTTGTTGACAGTCTCTTATTGAAAGATGGCAAATCACAGCTATCCTTAAATCCCTCTAATTTCCAACAGCCAACTAGGATTAGAAACAGAATTGTTTCTATCAAATATCTGTGAAATTCTGTCTGGTGGAAGAACTGTAACACAGAATCAGTGTTCTTCCTTCAGTCCCTGAGATTTACAACTGCACAGTAGGACAAGCAGTTGATAGTTTTCAACAAACTATCTTACAAATGCACGATTAGCGCCAAACTGAGACGCACTGAGTGAAATAAAAGTATTAAAAAGTTCTATGGATTACATATGGCGGTTTTGCCACCACTGACAGCAGGCGGCAGTTACTATGAAATAATGTGTAAAACAATTTGCGTACAAGTGCACGATAAGCGCCAAACTGAGACGCACTGAGTGAAATAGAAGTATTAAAAAGTTATATGGATTAATATGGAGGCCTTTGCACCACTTCGCACAGGCGTAATTTACTATCAAACATGTATAACACAATTTGCGTACAGCTGAGCTCTTTGCGGCAAACAGATGCACAGACTTCAATAAAACTATTTAAAAGTTTTAGGGATATGCTATGCTGGTTTTTGGGAACACTAACACGCAGTGATTGCAATAGAACTGAAAACACAGGGACAATTTCAACTCCTATCAGAGGTCTGCTGGCCAAAAAAGTGGTAGAAAACAATTATTTTTCAATTGAAGATCACAGAACACACTGAGCCGCAAAATATCTTCCTTTCAAATGCCTCTCCTTGTGCCAGGAGGAGGGAAACAGAAGGAAATATCAATAGGCTTCTGCAGTATGTGTAGTCATATAAAGAAGCTGTAAGGTGAGCCACAGGAATCAAGATGATCCCTTGGTATGTAACATCATGAACCTAGTCACTCCATTTCACTTATTTTGAAAAATTTTCTGGAGTTTTACTTTAACGTTAGTTTTTCTACATTTTCATCTTTACTTTTTCATGTTTCCATTGACTTAGCTTTTTTTGCAGATAAATTGTATTTCGTAATAGTACCATAAAAAAATATTTGTGGGGTGGATTAGGAAAAAAAACATTAACACCATTGTTTTTTGGGTTCTATTTTTTCAGACTGTTTGGTATAAGTAACATGCTAGGTTTATTCTGTGGGTCAATTCAGTTATGGCAAAATCAAATTATTTTAGTCTCATTGTGTTCTACTACTTTTAAAACACTTTCTCTTAAAAGCTTTGGGGGACAAGTATGAACCGCAAATGGACTCACCAGTTCTATCTCTGTCTTTAATAGTGTATGATCCGATCTGGTATGTATAAAATTATCTCACATCACTTTATAAATGTGTCCTGTTCTATGCCAAAAATAGTCTCAGCCATCCCACTTTGAAACATGTATGGATATCTACAACAGTTTTGTGTCAACTTTTGGTGCATTGTACAACTTTGGTGTATTTAAAAGAGTCATGCCTGGCGCAGATTTTGCTGAGTTTTGGCATGTGATGGTTCATACATCTATAGAACAGGGCTAAAACAGTTTGGTTCAAAGCATGGCAAAAAAATGGTGTATCTCCTTTCATACATGTCACCCTTTGGCTTTGTATTATCATGTTCTGAGGCCAATCAATTTTATACTTTTTTTGTCAATGAACCTGTATGAGGGCTTGTTTTCTGCAGATCAAGCTATAGTTTTCATTGGTGCCATTTTGTGATGCATGGAGCAATCAGGTAGCATAGGGGCAAAGGGTGTCAGGTGTTTCAGCAGGTAAATGCGATGTAGGGAGCGGCATAAACTTCTGAGCCCACTCCTTCCTCCATGCCATATGTTGTTAAAATCAGAAGACTTCATTATAAAATCTTGGGTGGGCATCTACTTTACATCTAAACTGCTTCTGCTTCTAGACATTTCCAAATCAAAACACAGTTGACCAAGCTAGACATTTGACAAACAGACTTTTTGAAAAGGTGGCATCACATGATAATGTCGAGCTTTTCAGTGTGACCTACTCTTCGTATTCTTTTTCTTTTGCCTATGTTGTTTGCGTGGCTGTATACTTGACTTTATGTTAATAATGTGGAAGGATAATTTGAACAAATGTATTAAATAAAATGGTTGTCCATATAGTTTCGGCTGTGTAAAATACATTTTAGCTCTAGTACATTGTTTCATTTTTCATTTCTTTTCTATACATACCTTAGTGATTTTAACCTTGAAATGTAATGATCTGCATAATGTGACATTTTGTCCATGTAATAAGTACTTGCTTAAAAAAGCAATAATTCATTGTCAAACAAAGTAGCAGTCCAGTGCCTCCGGAGCATTCAGCTAAAAATAATATAATGAGTTACAATGGTACACAAACAGCCAAAAGATGAGATGGAGAGAAATTAGAGTTTGACCTTAAGAGTCCCATATTTGGATTGCATGAAATTACGCATTACATCAACATACAAGGATCACTGTGATGCTGTATTGAACATTTTGTAAAGCCCTGATTTTCACGGTACGTTTGTGAAATAATCTCTGCTGGTTTAACTTGCATACACATTTACATTTTTTAGGTTGTCAGCTTGTATTGTTTACAATGGACAATTTATTTCAGTTGATGCTCAGAGATAGCTTGGGGTCACGTCTTTTGTCTTGGGTGCATATTTAAGGTGAAGAATATTTTGTTTTCTGTTTGCTTTGTGTCCTCCTAGAAAAGCAATCAATATGTGATATGTGGCAGTAAATGACTTAAGATGCACCATTAGCTGTGATTTCCCAAGTGACATTATTAAATGGTCAGAGAAGGGTAAACCACAGAGGTTAGCATATTAAAGTGAGTGGAGGTCAGTGCTCATGCCTGTTGTAGTATTTTGCTGCATTTATACTCATTTTTATTTTTAAGGAGTGATTGCCCATGCATGCACACAGGTTCCTGCAAATGATTAGCTTTGATTGTAGACTCCTGTTATACAGTTACATTTTTCTAATATGCTTCTCTTTGTCACTCTGTGGCATTCAAATGTCAAGTTTTTTGTTTCATGTTCTGTATAATTAAACCAATTCATGTGAATTGTTTTGTTTTCCAGATCTTTTTAATGAATGGATTTAATATATTTTTGATTTGTGTGCTGTAAATAATACCAAGAGTAAACTACAGGGAATTTTCATTAAATTATCTTTGTAGCAGTGCATGCAGGATTTGGAGAAACTGACTGGTGCTGAGGTGTTAGACAAGTGTGAAACCCCAAACGTTTTGCAACATTCACATCCAAAATAACTGTTGAGTTTCATTTTTCCCAAATTATGCTGTATGGAAGAGACTGAGTGAAATATGTTTTCCTGCTGATATTAAACAGGGGATTGGCCCGTGTGCAATTTAATGTAAATAAACAATAGCTTTCATTCAAAAGTCAATGGAAATGAAGCCCTTTAGGAGACAACCTGGTTTGGTATTTTATGATCAAGCATCTTCTTTTTTAATTTTCTCTTCATGTCTTTTATAAAAAGCCATATTCTTTTTTTTCTTTGGGGACCTGCTTGTACTTGGGCTTGTTTCTGTGGGATGAGTTACATTAGCTTGGCTATTTTTCATTTATTTGGGTCATGCCAGTCTATTAAATATTTCCAGTGTTTTTATTTTTTGTCTTTTTTTCCATTTTTAGGTCTGCAATGCTTGATATTTTGATACTGTGTCAATTTAAACAATGTATAAATACTGTGATGAATAACTGACATATGTAGAAGAGTGAAGAAATCAAGCAATACCTTTTGAGGCTAATTGAATATATTTGATGGTGAGCTTTCGAGAGCACTAGCTCCCTTCTTCAGACATGGTGTTATAACCTCTTGTCTGAAGAAGGGAGCTAGTTCTCTCGAAAGCTCACCATCAAATATACTCAGTAAGCCTCAATGGTATCGCCTGATTTCTTCACTCTTCTACTACTTTTTATGGATAACACGGTACAACATTATACTACTAACTGACATATGACTATTTCAGATCAATAGAAAAAAAACTGTTCTACATATTGAAGCCATTTTGGATGCAGCCTGGATTGGTAGTTGAAGATCAATAATTGTATTTCTTTTCTTTTATGTCTTATCTGTACTGTAACTGTATTATTTTTTATTTTTTGGTGACATCGTTTTATATGGGATTATTTTCGTGGGACGATTTATAATTTTAACCAGTTCAGAAATGGGGAATCTTCATTTTTTAGAACATGCAAGCTTGAAAATAATTTTCAAGCTTTATTTTTGTTTTTTTATTTTTCTGTCGGAACTTTGTTTTGTTTTGTCACCGTATCTGCAAATTTAAACAAAATGTAAATACTGCCGTATATGAATCAATGACATATGACTATGCTTCAGGTTGATAGAATAAAAAACAGAAAAAACTGTTCTACATACTGTACTGTAAAAAATTAAATTGAAATTAAGTAAACAGTTCATTTGCATTGGCTCTGTGTGATCTGTTTTATTGATCACTTTTTTAATAATAAAAACACTAAAGGTAAAAAAATGCCTAAAGTCAACATGTTTCATTTAGAGGAAACATCTATAACTGTTCTACTAGTAACAGGTCAATGATATTTCTGCTTTGACCTGAAGAACTAATTAAACTAAAAGTTCACAAAAAGCAAAGTCCAGTCTGCTTACCTGATCCACAAAGTGATGAATGTTGCGAGGGTGCATGGCAACTTCCAGAGGCAAAGGCATGCAAACAGGAAAAAGGTCCACATAGAAAGCACTATTAAAAATGTGACAAAATAGCTTTATTATTATTAAATTAAAAAAATACTGTATGTAAGTCCAAATAGTCAGATAATAATCTTTTTGGAATTTATATACTTTGTTACATATTTAACTACATGGTGCTAACTACATTTACATTTTTCCAATTAAACTAAAACACAGTGGTTACTTGAGAAGACTTCTATCATATCAGAGCTCTCAACATATACAACATATACAAAAGCTCAGAAATGCTTCATGCTTATAAAGTTCTATTAACAAGATTTATGGGGTAAAAAAGGAAAAAAAATAGTTTGCCCTATTTGCATTTAACCAGTATGCATTAAGATACCCTCTTTAACTGTATCAGAAAGGCATAGTGGTCTACGGTATTCAGTGCATCATTACTGAAATCAGGGGAAGCTTAGTACCTTCGTTTGTATCCACAGGACTGTTTATAGAACATGCAGACTGACAGTATGGGCAGGCTTATCTTCTCACAATAATGCCTATGGGTACAGATAGAGAATAACTAAAAACTTTTAATAATACTATTAAAATGCAAGAATATATATATATCTCAACTACTACCTACCATACACATGCTAATACAACAAAACGGAGACCCCGCCCCGAAAAGGGCGACCCCGCACAGGAACCACTAACAACTACTATATATAATAGTTGTGCAAAAACTATATAAACACACAAAGCAAGGACACAACAGGAATAGACAAATATTTAAAAATCTGAAATATATAGCCACCAAACGACCATTATAGGTTTCTTTTTCCTCTGCAATGATATTATAGATCTCCATGCGTTTCCCCTATAGATTTTCTAGGTTCATCAGGGAGAAAAATTGCATCAAGAAACAAATACCGTGATAATGCAGATACAATACATTTAGGTACAACTCACGGCCCATGAAGATGAATAAATGGATTTCAACTCCCAATGATGGGAGAAAGATGATATCGCTGCAGCAGACAGATAGGTAATACAATAAGTACAAACTCCCAATATTCGGAGAAGCAGATGATGCCGCTGCGGCAGATACCAATGGAATAATGTAGCCACCTTATTGTGGTTATTGTGATACTGGTATTGTTAATGATATTGTTAATGGTGGGTTATAGTTATCTATAGGTTCTTCTACCTTGACCCTTAGGAGCACAGTAGTTCTCTCTCAGGTTTATCTTCTGTTTACTTGTATTTAGTGTTGAGCTGTGGCTTTAGGACAAGGTCAATATTTTCCCAAAAAAAATACCACAGCCACATCCCTAATTCTAAATTAGGCTTAGGGGTTTTTAACTGTGCTTGAGTAGATTCATTTATTGTCTCCCCAGTATGTTTGGTTCCACAGTGCGGTCATTCTGATATCACTACATGCCCAAAGCCACATTTAGGTTACTTATGTGATATTTAACCAGAAGTAACATCAGACAGAAGCCCCGTCAAAGGGACGGCATCACGTGACCACAAGGCAACCCATTTTAATGCAGTAAAAAACCTTTATTTAAAGGGTTGTAATTATAGTGAGGTTTAGGGGTAGATGTAAGGTTAGGGTCAGAGTGAAAAAAATTGTCCTCAGTATATCCTGAACCTAATATTTTTCATGTTTATAATATAAAATAAAAATGTAGTTGCACTTAACAGGTTTATCAGGTTTAGAGAATGCATTTTCACATACACTATTAGTAAATTCTGAATTAGTACAGATGGCACCCTGTTTCTTGGCCAGAGTAGAAAGCAGCTAACAAGGGTATCTCTTATTCTAGAAGACATGTCTTGTCCTGCATTACACAGACAACATATTGATTTGATTTGAAGAGCACTATGTGACACTTTATTTCCCGTTGCGGTGGCTCTGCGTTTCCCAACAGATAACAGCTGATCAATGCAGGTGCCATAAATGAGACACTTTGCGATTAGTTTATTGTCAAGGGACCTTTCTGGTACAGAGTGTCTACAGTACAGAACCCATTTAAAATTTATCACTTCAGTCTAATAGGTGAAAAATGTTATATCAGCAGTAGATAATTCAGGACACTCACCTTGCATGTAGCAGGTTAACAGTTCTGGAGTAGATTATAGAAAACATTTTTTTACTAAACTCTGTAGAGTTTTTGTACAGGAACATCTCTCCATCAATTATTCCTTAAAAACAGGGCATAATACAGCTCTAAAGATGGAGAAAAAAGTTATTCATGTCAGAATATGAAAAATAATTCTTTTAACAGGAAAATATACATTTATAAATTTAGTATATCTAAAATTGTATTGACCCACAGAAAAAAGTTAAAATCTAACATTGTACTGCACTCTAAACTCCATATAAATAAAACCCAAAATTTCAACTTGTTCTGCAGAAAAAAAAAACTCATAAGGCTATTTCAAGAGAAACATGAAAAAGTTAAAACTCTCGGAGGGGAGGAATGAAAAAAAAAATACTGCTGAAAATCAGAAATAAGAAAATCACTGTTATGAAACACTTAGAGCAACATGTATGAATCTCGCCACGTCGGAACGCACGTTTTCGCCAGTTTTCCGGCAAAATTTGCGCCTCATGTATGTTGGCACTGAGGTGCGCTCATACATGCGGTGTAAAGTCCGCCGCGCCTCATCAGTGTGTGAGGCGCAGTGCTGGGACTTAGGCGCAGTGCGGGACTGCGCCTAAGATTCGCTGCCCGACGTAGTGCGCTCATACATGCCGTATAAAGTCCGCCGTGGCTCACCAGTGTGTGAGGCGCAGTGCGGGACATAGGCGCAGTGCTGGACTGCGCCTAATATTAGCCGTCCGAGGAGGTGCGCCTCGCCAGTGTGTGGGGTGCAGTGCGGGACTTAGGTGCAGTGCGGGACTGCGCCTAACATGTATTCGAGACAGTCTGGAAAACAGCGAAAAATCAGTAAAGATGTCCGTGCGGCATGGAGTATGAATCAAAAAATCGCCTTTATTAGGTGTAAAACATTCTCTGAAAAAGAGCTGAAACCTACTAAAAAAAAATACATAAATAAAATCACTTTCCAAAAATCAAGAACGGCGCTACATCGGGAATTTGGATATTGGAAATTGCCGGGAAATACAGTAATTCAAATTCTGTAAGCTATTCTCATTGGTCGGCAGAAACCAGCCAATCAGAATAGGAGCGACAGTGAACCATTATAACCAGGGCTGCCATCAGATATTTCAGGGCCCCATACAGCTGAAGCTTCTGGGCCCCTTTTCCCCATAAACCCTGTTTGCAGCAGGCCCCCTTCAATCTCCGGGCCCCGTACAGCAGTACCCCCTGTACTGCCTTTATGGCGGCCCTGATTATAACCTATGGAGAAGTATTGACCAATCAAAATCAAAGGCTGGACAGTTCAAAATACAGTAAAAAGACAGAAAAGAGGTGATTGGTTGAGCTAGCGGGGGCTTGGCAATCCTGGCCAATCACAATACAGGGGCGACAGTGAACCATTATAAACTATGTAGAAGTATTGACCAATCAAATTCAATGGCGGGACAGTTCATAATACAGTAAAAAGGCAGAAAAGAGCTGATTGGTTGAGCTAGCGGGGGCTTGGCTATCCCGGCCAATCAGAATAGGAGCGACAGGGACCCATTATAACCTATGGAGAAGTATTGACCAATCAAATTCAAAGGCGGGACAGTTCAAAATACAGTAAACAGACAGAACAGAGCTGATTGGTTGAGCTAGCGGGGGCCTGGCTATCCCGGCCAATCAGAGCGTGATAGTAGTAGTCTATGGAGAGATGGGGGTACTGAAATCTCAGCTCCATGAGGCATGGAGTATTAGTAAATAAATCGTTTTTATTAAGTGTAAAACATTCTCTGTAAAAGAGCTAAAACCTTCTATAAACATACATAAATAAAATCCCTAACAACGCGTTTGTCGCCGAGACCGGCGCAACATCGGGAATTGGGATATTCGAAATTGCCGGGAAATACAGTAATTCAAATTCTTTAATCTCTTCTCATTGGTCGGCATAAACCAACCAATCAGAATAGGAGCGACAGGGACCCATTGTAACCTATAGAGAAATTTTGACCAATCAAAATCAAAGGCGGGACATTTCAAAATACAGTAAAAATGCAGAAAAGAGCTGATTGGTTGAGCTAGCGGGGGCTTGGCAATCCTGGCCAATCAGAGCGTGAGCTACTTGTCCCATTGTAGTCTATGGCCAGATCTCGGCTCTCAGCGCCGTGCGGCATGGAGTATGATTTAAAAAATAATTTTTATTAGGTGTAAAATATTATATAAAAAAGAGCTGAAACCTTCTCTAAACATAAATCAATCAAATCCCTAACAATGCGTTTGTCGCCGAGCCCGGTGCTACATCAGGAAATGCGATATAGAGAATTGCCGGGAAATACAGTAATTCAAATTTTGTAAGCTCTTCTCATTGGTCGGCAGAAACCAACCAATCAGAATAGGAGCGACAGTGAGCCATTATAAGCTATGGAGAATTATTGACCAATCAAATTCAAAGGCAGGACAGTTCAAAATACAGTAAAAAGACAGTAAAGAGCTGATTGGTTGAGCCCAGGCGGTAGATATGAATCCACCAATCATATGCAGTGCGCCTATTTTGAATGGAGAAAGAAGGGAGCGATAGAAGGGCGCCCTAAAAGTTATTACTGTCTATGGGAAATATTCTAGTACTGTGTTTGGTTGAGGGGAAGAGGAGCTCGTCCTGCTTAGCCAATCAGCGGCTGAGCTACCTTCCCATAGAGTTCTATGGGGAAAAGAAATGCAGAGCGAGCTCTGTTTGTGATTGGCACAGTTAAAAGAGGCGCGGTTATTTGGACCAATTGGAGAGCGAGCGACGCTCTTATGGGTTTTCTAATGCAATCTATCATAAAACTGTACATGGCCGAAATCAAGTGATAAGACTCCCGAAGTTGTACCGATCTGTATATAAAATGAACAATAATATGGGGGTAACGAGAAAAAAAATATTAATTCAATAAATTCATTTTTATTTCTTTATTTTCGTTACACCCATACTATTGATCAGTGGCTAATGAAAATAAAGAAATAAAAATGAATTTATTGAATTAATATTTTTTTTTTCGTTACCCCCATAGTATTGTCCATTTTATATACACATCGGTACAACTTCGGGAGTCTTATCATTTGATTCCGGCTATGTACAGTTTTATTATAGTTTTAACTTAGCCAATCACAAACAGAGCTCGCTCTGCCTTTCTTTTCCCCATAGAACTCTATGAGAAGGTAGCTCAGCCGCTGATTGGCTAAGCAGGACGAGCCCCTCTTCCCCCAAACCAATCACAGTACTAGAATATTTCCCATAGACAGTAATAACTTTTAGGGCGCCCTTCTATAGCGCCCTTCTTTCTCCATTCAAAATAGACGCACTACATATGATTGGTGGATTCATATCTGCCGCCTGGGCTCAACCAATCAGCTCTTTTCTGGATTTTTACTGTATTTTGAACTTTCCCGCCTTTGAATTTGATTGGTCAATACTTCTCCATAGGTTATAATGGGTCACTGTCGCTCCTATTCTGATTGGCTGGTTTCTGCCGACCAATGAGAAGAGCTTACAGAATTTGTATTTCCCGGCAATTTCCAAGATCCTAATTCCTGATGTAGTGCCGTTCTAGATTTTTGGAAAGTGATTTTTTTATTTTATTTTTATTTTAAGGTTTGAGCTCTTTTTCTGAGAATGTTTTACACCTAATAAAAGCGATTTTTTTGGAATCATACTCCATGCCACACGGAGCTGAGAGCCGAGATTTCTGTTGCGATCTTCTATATGTTTCCTCTCATGGTACGTTCTCGCTCCACTTTGCCTCCGCCGGATCATTTATACCAGAATCAACCAAGTCTGACTGTCGGAGCTGGCGAGCGCTGCAATGAGCCGCACTTTTCCGACCCGCGATCGTACATGCCTCGGAGTTTTCGAACCTGCCACGTCCCACCCCAGAACGCCCACACCGCGCCCATTGCACGCCCCTTCATGTTACGCGAATCCGAAAGTGCCGAAGGTTGCACTTAACATCATATTCCTGCGTCCGACAGGGGATTCGGATCGGTGAGGTGCAGGATACGCCAGAAATCGGGCACAAATCCCGATCATACATGTCACCCTTAAAGTCCTAAATGCGACTTGTTTAGCATCTGGATAAAATGTGGTTTCATAGTCTTTACCATGTACTAGTCATACTAGGTTTGAAAACCCAGTAACATCCAATTGCTTTTTTTTTCCTTGTAGTAGCTTGGTGAACTTCCATGTCTAAAATTGGAAGTTTTGTTTCATTAGCAGTTTTAATCTACTTCTGCTTCTAATGGATAGTGTTGCAATTCAGATTAAGATCACAGTTAAATCTGACCCAAATATAAGCAATTCTGTTTGGGTCAGCTCAAACTGAATTTTATTTAAATTAATGAAATTATTCCGTGTAATTTGGAAACATTTAGATGCTTTAGGGGCTTTCCAGAGACTAAAAAACACATCCTGATTATTTCCACATAGATGTTAATGGGATGCAGGTTTGAGATGGCCCAAATATTTTGCAAGTTCAGATGATTTACTGTCAAACTGAAAAGAGACCTATTCAAGGAACACTACAAATGGGTAGGCAGTTGTTGACGTTTCTCCTGTAGTCATTGCTCTGGATAAGAAAGTATTCTAACCACCTATGACAGGTGTTCAGCTGGGACACCTTTGTTCTATTTGATGGATTTCCTCCTGACTAAAGATTGTGCTGGCATTGCTTTCTTTCCTTAAAGGGAATCTGTCGCCAATTTTTATTTATTTTTTTACTTATTAAATAAAGACCCTGATCCATATGCTTTTCCTATTAGCCGTTTTTATTTCCTGATTGTAGATTTCTCAATTCGGCCGTCTATATGTGATTTTGGGGAAGACATTCTTGCTTGCACTGCTTCAACAGCAGTCAGAGAGATGCTTTACAGCAGCTTCATGCACACAGGAGCCTTAAGACTGATTCTGTCCCATAGACTTCTATAGGAGAGTTTTCTAGTCATGCTGTGTGACATAGAAAGAAATCACTGTGCAGGGAGAGAGAGAGAGGGAGCTGTGACTATCTCCTCTTGTGACTGGTGGATTCTGTTTTATCTATTCACACCGGTGTCTCCATTCAGTGTAATCCTGCTTTTACAGATAATGAGCAGACACTGAAAATCTCCCTCTACAGAACAGGAAGTGTCAGACAATTATTAGGCTTAGTTGCCAAAGTGAAAACTGCAGGACTTAAGAATCAATAAAAAATACTGAAACTGATATGGAAAAAAAAAAAAAAAAACATAACCAAAAATTCCTAAAAAATATTTTTAACATAAAAATGTGTGTTAAAAAAAAAGTCATTTTTTAATGACAAATTACCTTTATGTGATTGGAAAGCCGACAGTAACTGAACGTCAGTGTCTTGTGACTGAGATCAGTTTAGATTAGGCTGTGCTATGGGTGTAACTTCATGAAAGTTGAGAGTCAGAGTTCTCATCAATCACTACATTTTTGATGATCGATACCTCATTGATCTTTGGTTTCTCTATTCTATTTACTTTTGTATTACTGTCAGGGACTGTCAGGGACACACACAAAGACACAGACAAGTGAGGCCCTGACACTGGTCCCAGCCTCTGTCTTTGCCTTTTGGGGAACCCGACTCCTTAATAGGCCGGCCCCAACCAGAAGATTGATGGTTGCACTGGTATAGGTGCGACACAGACAGGACAAACAGACACAGAACAATAAACGTAGTCGGGCGGTCAAAAGTCAGCAACAATACGGACAGCAAGGTACAGAATCGTGAGACAAAGAGAATAACCGGGGTGCAAAGCGAAAGGTCAGGAGATCACAGAAGCAACAGAAGAGAGCAGGCGAACTATAGAGCAATGAGCCAAAATAGCAGGCAAGGCCGGAAGGAAGCAGATACCTTATAAAGGAACAGATGAAAGGTAGAACTGAAGCAATAGGCAGAAGGAACAAAAGACCAGATAGGAGAAGAAGACTGTCACTCAAGAAGGAACAAAATTAACCACAAGTGTGCTGGAAGATTCCTGGCCACGGGCGTTGGCCAGGAATCAATTAGCACCCAGCACAAAATAAACCCAGTTCACACTGGTGATAAAAAACGTAGTCTTAAGTCAAAAACCATGGTTTACGTCGTACTGGCCGTCGCCAGCGACCAGAGCCAAAAGACGGGGGTGTTTCAGGCACAATCATGACCGTACCCCCCCCCCCCCTTTATGAGCGGCCACCGGACCCTCAACAGAGCCTCTAGTTTTAGCAGAGTGGGTTTGGTGAATTTTTCCCCTTACAGCTTTGGGAGCATATTTCACTGGTGGGACCCGAACGCTGAGATATTTGGGTCTGGGTCGGCGTTTAATACTAGATTTTTTGATTCCCAGTTGGGCTTTTTTAAGAATCTTATGACTCTTAACCCAGACTGTGCACAGTCGATTAACGGCAGATTTTATGTCACTTTTTCAACCTGTAACGGCGGAGTACATAAGATCGGAGCCCTCCTCCCAGCAAAAGGGAGACAGCTCAGACAGAGAAGAACTCAGTGAATTGGTAGTCGAGGACACTACTCCCGGAGAACAAATATTGTCAGGTTTCTTAATATACAAATGTATAGACTCTCACTCCAGGGCAGATATGTTAAGCTTTGCCACCGGAGTGAGGTCTTTGGTGCAATCATCAGGCTGGTGCGGAGGCAGATTATCAGTAACATCTCTATTTAAAACGTCAGATTTACATTCTGAAATATCGTGTGTATTAATTACAGCACACACCAAGGGATCAACAACCTTCAAATGAGCACCACATGAGTCGCCCCATTTGATCAACTCAGAGGACCTCCAGTCAAACACAGGATTATGGAGGCGGAGTCAGGGCAACCCAAGAATAATATCCGCAGCAAGTTTCTCCATGACAAAAAACGAAAGTTTTTCCGTATGCGAACTCCCAACATTCAAAGTGATCTCAGCAGTACGAAACTTTATTCTTCCCCCGATTAGGGAGGTAGAATCTACCCCTGAAACAAAAAAGGGAGCAGTCAATGGAACTAGTTCCAAACCCAAGGCATGGACAACAACCATACTGACGAAACTAGCAGCAGCACCTGAGTCAATCATAGCTTGACAAGAAAAATTCTTAAAATTAGAGACCAAGGTTACAGGCAAAAAAAACTTATTACCAGAGTTAGGAGGTACCTGCATACCCAAGTTACCTTCCTGGAAATTGCTCAGGCGTTTGGCGTTTCCTTGCGGTGACTTGGGCCTAGTCGGACAGTCTTTCAGAAAATGGTCAGGTTTTCCACAATAAAGACACAAGGCATTCTCCAACCGATGTCTCCTCCTGGTGGCAGCAGATGTAAAACCCAACACCATTGGATCTTCTTCAGGAGAAGGTGGTGAGGATAGAAGCGGAGAATTTTCAGAGAAGGTAGGAGGAGATTTTACAGAAAAATCTGACTTGAATTGAAAAGTCGACCCCCCTTGTTTTTTCCCTGCGTCTCTCCCTCAGTCTTCTGTCAATGGTCACAGCTAGAGTCATGAAGTCATTTAGGGTGTCAGGGGTTGGATGGCTGACCATGGCATCCTTTACCTCATCAGACAACCCTTGTCTGAACAGGGTTTTAAGAGGTTCATCAGACCACCCGGTCATAGTACACCATTGGCTGAACTCCGAACAATATTCTTCGGCCAAGCGGCGGCCCTGCTGAATAGACAGCAGGTGAGTTTCTGCCCATGCCACACGGTTAGGATTATCATAGACATGACCTAAAGCCTGAAAAAATCTGTCAATTGAACTCCACTCCGGGGCTTCAGGGGGCATAGCTAAAGCCCAATCCTGAGGTGGGCCCTGGAGGAGAGACACCACAACCGTTACTTTTTCTGCCTCAGTGGGAAAGTAGTTAAAGCGAAAAAACAGGTGACAGGATTCCCTGAAAGTTCGGAACCTGTCTGGGTTTCCATCAAAGCGATCCGGTAGAAGCATCTTAGACTTGTAACGGACGCTGGGGTTCACAATCGCAGGGGCAGATACGGACACAGTCCAGGTACTGGGGTTGTTATGGCGTCCAAACACTGCGAAATTTGATTTATAAGTCCTGCCATGCCCTGGAATTGGGTTGTCAACTCCTCTAGACGGTCAGTGACCGACAAGTCGGTACTCATGTTGAACCGCCGGGAGAGTTGACTGGGGTATGGGCCTGCTATTATGTCAGGGACTGTCAGGGACGCACACAAAGACACAGACAAATGAGGCCCTGACACTGGTCCCAGCTGGAAGTGTGCTGGAAGATTCCTGGCCACGGGCGTTGGCCAGGAATCAATTAGCACTCAGCACAAAATAAACCCAGTTCACACTGGTGATAAAAAAACGTAGTCTTTAGTCAAAAACCATGGTTTACGTCGTACTGGCCGTGGCCGGCGACCAGAGCCAAAAGACGGGGGTGTTTCAGGCACAATCATAACAATTACTTTGTAGCTTAACAGCAACCATTTTTTTGGATAAGCCTCCTACCTGTTATGCTTTTATTTTAGAACATGCAAAAAAATTTACTTCAAAATATTGTTGAAGCTTCTTTTTTTCCATTGATCATATGTAAATTCCTTTATGGCTTTACCTTGAAATATTTTTTTGAGATAGAAAGCTGTTATGGTTGCCTCTCCCCAATATTAGTGATAAATCTGCACTAAACAGCAGCACACTTCTACTTTCACACATAATTTGGGGCGGCATGTATGAACGAGGCTGTGCCATATTTTGGGCATGCTTTGAGCCAAACTGTCATAGTCCTGTTTTATAGATGTTTGAACCATGGTATGACAAAACTTGGTGCAATCTGTGCCAGACACACTTTTGAATCTGGCAAAGATGCAGGGGCGTGTCGCACCAGAACTGTACGATACGCCAGAAATGTGCCAAAGCTTGGTGCAAAACCGTAATACAAATCCCTACCAGTTTCAAATTTGCATGACTGAGACAAATTTTGGTACACACACTCTATGTACCAATGTTTGGGGCATAGATTATGAGACACTTTCAAACATACTGTTGAATTGTACACTATTTAAAACAGGTGTACAACTGGCGAGGCAGCGTAAGGTTGATACAAATCCCCCTTGGTTCTTTCTGTCTGCTACACCATTCTGTTAGGGTTGTATGGTATGCAGAACTGGGACACAGCTCCATTCTTTTTTTAAATGACTGGTGTCTTACCACTTGTGTATTCAGATCTATTATCAAACCTGTTACAGTAAGATACACTTCAAGTTTCTGTACAGCATCTTTATTGCCATGAAACATATAAACGATTGTGTTTTTAATAATCACCAATAAATGTAAAAAAAAACAACATATCCTTGAGCTACCAACCAGGGGGTTGCAGTTTCCTAGGCAGTTATTATGACACTTTATAAAGTAATTAATAGGAACTATATACCACACTCTCTAGTAAATGTATGGTTGCCTTGGCCCTGGATAACCTGCACCTCTAGACACCCAATGTAAGGCATGAGAATGGAACTAGAGTGTCACATTTCCATTAATCAGATTGAGCTATTCAGCATGCAAACTTTTTTTTTTCTTTTGTTAAAGGGAGTCTGTATGCAGCTGTGTATTATGCTAAAAACAAAATGTTAAAAAAATAAAATATATATAGAAAAAGTCAGGCCAAGTCAGACATTTGTAAGTTAGAAAATTGCTAGAAATAAATGTATGCAGCTCACCAATAAATCAGAAGAAAGATAAAGAGATTGACTGCACTTAATAAACTTCAGATAATATGGTAAATGACTAAAGAATAACAACCAGCTTCACAGAACTCTCATAAAAATGAAAAGTTGGAAGAGTGAGTGTCCAGATTTTATGGGGGACATGTATGAAAACTGTCTAGGTTTCAGACTTTCCTTGTTGCCCATAACAACCAATCAGAGCTCCCCTTTCATGTTTTAAGAGTAGGAAATAAAAAGGGAACTCTGATTGGTTTCTATGGGCAACAAGGAAAGTCTTAGACCTAGGCAGTTGTTATACATGAGGCCCCATATACACTACTTACAAAAAGTTAGGGATATTTGGCTTTTGGTTGAAATCTCAGGATGAACATTAAATGTCTTGAGTTTTTTTTTTAAATGAACTAAATAAGACCATCTCAACTTTAGAAAGCACGTCTGGCTGTCCAATGTTTCAGTATTTTTTGCACTGCTGATCTTAACACAGAGCTTAATGGCAAAATTCAATACAGGTGTTTGATCCCTGAATCACTCAATACATTCAGGGTATCAATGTGAATTGGGATTTAAACAGTCCTCACATTTTGACATCATGAGACCAAAACAACACTTTACAATTGATCAACAGTACCTCACTATTGTGAGGCTTCAAGCAGGATGCAACATATTCATAACCATTTACATCAGCATGGTCTATGTGCTAGACGACCGTCAAAGGTACCTGACCTGGCTGATGCATAGCACTCTACTTGACGTCTACAGCATCATTGGCAGCCATCATTTCTGCTCGGAGTGAATCGACTTTAATCACTGAACAGCACTGTGGACCACTGGTCCCTCATCAAGCGTAGATGCTCCCTGGGCGAATGTAAGACCTGTGTCTGGTGTCTTGTCAGGTCATCTAGCACATAGACCACACTGATGTAAATGGTTACGAATGGTCTGACGTGACACTTGGTTACCTCTCACATCCCTTAAAAGTGCCTGGAGCTGTGTGGCATTCATCATCTGGTTCTGCAGGGCCTTGTTTACAATGAAGCGGTCATCAGTGTGTGATGTAGGACGTCCACTGCTTTGCCTTTCTGTAACTCTTCCAGTCTCTCTGTATCTCTGTTACAACCTGCTGATGTCACTCCGCTGCACTAAGTTCAGTGGCCACTTCCATCTGAGACCATCCTGCTCAGGAGTGGAAATATTGGGGTAGCAGACATAGCAGCTGCCACGGCGCCCGCGATCTTAGCAGGCCCGAGCCCTGTGGCAGCTGCTACCATGTCTACTACCCCGATGGTTCTGCTCCTGGGCCTGCTGGCAATGAATGCAACAGTTTACCGCTGGTGGGACGGAATTGTGGGAACCGCCATCGCCCCTTACATTCAGAGCCAGGAGTAAGACTACCCGGTATTAGCGGGCCTAAGGCAGAATGTACTTTGGGTATGTTAACATGGCGTGTTGAGTCCGTGTGAACATACTCTTTTAGATACATGTTTGGATTCATCTTTCGGACCCCAAATGGGCCTAAATACGTATCTAATAAATAGCAATGTGATTTGCATTTCTTTTCACTAGAAACACGCTTTGGCATTCACACGAGTGATCGCCGATGCGTGTCTTACTCCATCTCTCTGATCCGTCCCAAGAATTGACATGTCAATTCTTGGTCCAAAAAATGCAGCAGGAGCCCAATTTTAAACTATAGGCTGTGATCTTGCTGCATCCAACACGTATGCAAACATGCAGCTGCATGTTAGATATGTGTTAGATCTGTTTAGGATCCGATCGCTGCATCATTTTTGGATCCAATTTTCAGATCCAACACGGATCCAAAATCGTATCCCAAAACGTCGTGTGAACAAGACCTTAGGCTTTAAACTTACTAGACGCCAGTCCACAGTGTCGATGTGGGCGTCGCAATGTCACATCATCGCACCGAGCACAGATGCTGAGCGGCCGCACATCAAATAGTGGGACCATGGAGACTGGCTGCTTGCCTGTCTATATGACCCCAATTTGCTCCCTATAACCCTGCCTGCTTGTCTACAAGGCCCCTATATGGCCCCTTTAACCCTGCCTGCCTATATATATGGCCCCTATATTCCCCCTATAATCCTGCCTGCCTATATTTATGGCCTCAATATGCTCCCTACAAACCTGCCTATGTTTTAAAAGTTTGCTACTAATTAAATGAGAAACCGTTTTTGAATAAAAAGTGTCCTAGGTTCATTCAGGAGTATACTTCTACATAGTTATATATAACCCTCCCCATAACCTTGCCTGACAATCTATATATGACCCCTCTATGCTCCCTATGACCCTGCGTGCCTGTCTATATATATGACCCTTCTAACTTGCCTGCCTACTTATATGGGCCTCTATAACCCCCCTAAACCCTGCCTGACTACCTATATGGACCGCTATAACCCCATAATCTCTGCCTACCTATTTGGGTCCCTCTAGCACTCCTAAACACTGTCTACCTATATGGGCCCCTAGGACCACCCTAAACCATACCTACCTTTATGGGCCCCTATGGCCCCCTTCACCCTGCCTGCCTACCTATAGCCCCCTAAACCTTGAATGCCTATATATGGCCCTCTATAGCTTACCTAAACCCTGCCTACCTATCTATATGGGCCCCTATAAACCCCTAAACCCTGTCTACCTACCTTTATGGCCCTTATACCCTATGTAAATCCTGCCTGCCTACTTATATGGCCCCTCTAACCCACCTAAACCCTGCCTGCCTACCTATATAGTGCCCTGTAGCTATTTAAACCCTGCCTGCCTACCTATACCCCTATACCCTTCCTAAAGCCTGCCTGCCTATTTGGGCCCCCCTATAGCCTATTTACCTTCCTATCTACCTAGCTAAATAGGGAACACCTATAGCCTACCTGTGGGCCTCCTACTACCTACTTAGCTACCTGGGGGTGACCTACAGCCTACCTACCTATTTGGGGGCTGCCAACTAGTGTTGAGCGATTACGTTGGCTATCGACATCGGGCGACAGTCGATAGTCGGCCAACATCGATAAGGTTTTTCGATAGTGAGCAGTCGATTATGAGCGATGACCATTAAAAAGGTTATGGAGAGAAGCAACAACACCTTCATATTACACCCAAAACAGGGCTGGAGAGCTGGAATTACACATACCACAATCAGTCTAATGGATACCGTCGCTACATCTTAGGCAAATCACTTAGGTTACTAAAAGCCACCAGAAAATAAATCTCACCATTCCATATTCCATGTCCTTGTCACCACAGCAATAACCCTTAAACATGCATGACACCCACATTTAAAAAGTGCCAAGAAAAAGGAGTCTTTCAAACACCATTTTGTTTCATGGTACATTGACTATACCTGTTTGGGCCACAGCATGAGCCCCAAACCCTGACCATGACCCCCTCATTTAAAAAAGTGCCGGAAAAAGGAGTCTTTCCAACCACCTTTTTAGTTTCAATGGACATTTGACTATACCTGTCCCTGGGCACAGCTTGAGCCCAAATAACCTGCTTGACCCCCACATTTTAAAAAGTGACGGAAAAAGAAGTCTTTAAACCACCACTTTTAGTTTCACCTGGACATTGACTATTACCCTGTCCTGGGACCACAAGCATGAGCCCAACCTGCAGGGCCCCCCACATTAAAAAAAGTGGCCGGCAAAAAGGTCTTTCAATCACCATTATAGGTTTCACTGGACCATTGGACTATAACCTGTCCATGGGGCCACAGCATGACCCGGGCCGGGAGTTACAAGTGGGTGCGGTGAGAGCCCAGGGCTGGCGGTCGCGTCATCTATTAACTAGCGATTATTAACCGGATAATTGTGATGTATGCACTCTTTGAGACCTATATAAGCCCAGCCATGACCAATATTCAGATGACGCAATTATCCAGCACAGAAATACTGGTCGTGCTGATAGCAGAGTGTGGCAAGCGGAAGTGTGAGAACTCCAAGACTTCCTCAGTACACAGTACAAATACCTGGGTAGCGCTTGCCCCCCTCGACCCACCGTAATGAGTGTGGACCAATGAGCTTCACATTGGAAATACTGGTGGTTCACCGCTCCTGTAACACCCAGGTGCCCTTTATCTTGGAATCTTTTTCTCATTTTTACTAACGTGCTGGAGCGAAAGGTTCTCTGTAGTTTGTTCGCTGTCCGTGCTCCATACTCCAATGGTTTCCTCTGGAATAACCTACATTGGTCAAGTTTTCCTGGTTACATCCCTTGTACATCAGAGGTGAAGGAATTTTTTAACTGCTATTTTGTACCATTGGCAAGTATCTTTTAGTAATTTTAATTCTAGAGAAAACACATTTTGTAAAATCGGATGGAATCCCACATGTCTTTGTTTCTCTTTTTTCAATTGTCCTTTTAAATGGGTTGTCTCAATATATGGAATTCGATAGATATGGTTAAAGGATCATGTTAAAAAACAAGTCATTTTGCAATATGTGTCCATTAACAGTGTCCTACCTATTACTGTTTCTGGACAGCACCATCACCATGAGCCATCTGTTGACAATTGTGAAGAACTAATGGTCTATTGGAAACAATACATTTTTTAGATAGGACATGTGAGTACTGCTGCCCATTTCAAAGCAGCCAATGTCCAATAAAAATTATAATAAATGACTTAATATATTCACGCCACTGTTAAAAATTGTGAAGGAGTGAAGATAATGCCACTTAAGCAAACAACATTTTCTGTTACAATGGACCATGTTATTCGCCTGTATCTAACAGCAACATGACCCCAAAAAATTATAAAATATGACTTCAAGCACTGTTAAAAAATTGTGAAGGAGAAAATGCAATTAGAAGCCTACATCTTCCTGTTCACTAAGGGACCATTGATTATTGCTGTATCTCACAGCTACTTGACCCAAAAAAATTATAAATATGACTTCTCTGCCACTGTTAAATTAATTGTTGAGGCATCTATGACCCTCAAAACCTTTGACAAATGTGATAAAATTCTAAAGATGAAGTGAGTAACAAGGAATATGGTTTCGTCATGAAACCCTAGGTGTCTTTTAATCTCCTCACAGCAATAAACACAGCAAAGAAATGTTGGGAATTGGCAGAATACAAATTGCAGTTAGAAAATGATCATTTTAAAAATAAGTTTTTTCAGAGGACCATTTCCTGTTTGGAGAGGAATGTGATAAGTAGACCAGAAACTAAATCGGTGACTCGGCAATTGGGGCCACAACCATCATCAGAGATTCATGCCTGATTCATCTTGATGATAAAGTCAATCGATCCACATTATCTGTGGGAAAGCCAGGATGCATTGTCTGTAATGAATCCTCGGCTGTGCTGAAGGTACAGCTCAGATATGACGCTGGCTGATGGGCAGGACAACAACCTCTATGGAGTGCCTCGAGCCAGCTCGGGCCATTCATCCATTTTGGGATAACCCCAGACATCTATTGGGCCCGGAACACAAACAAAAATATCCGGTGTTGGAGACGCAGTTAGTAGCTGCACCATGATTCTTATGTGGTCTCTAGGGTGTTGTATGTTGTGGCTGCATTGCATGCGTTGGCTGAGGTGGATAAAAATAAAAGATTGCCAGAGGGTCACCCTTTAGGCTTCTGCCAACTTGCCTGCTGCCTGCCAGCTGCTGCGCTACGGGATGCTTGGCTACTCCTACCTGCTGGTCACGCGCTGGCGTTGTTCCACGTGACATTTGAAGAACGTGAAGGCAGGACGCATCAGATGTCTCCAGTTGATCAATCAGACAAGGTCTCCATTTCCTGCATTTTACTCTATATTTGGGTGGAGTGGAAGGAACAGTGGCTTGTTTTGTTTTGTACCGGGGATCCAGGAGGGGGGCCAACCCAGGAAACTGTTGTTCTTTTTGATGCCTTAATGCGAGGATATGTGTTGGAGGAAATGGAGCATCCATAAAGCAACTCATGTGAGAGAGGGAGCCTTGATTTCCCAAGACTCTTGGTTGAAGGGGCACTTGCAAACTTCATTCTTCCTAATCTGACCTCAAAATTCACGCCAAAACTCTTTCGAAGGCAGGGACGTCGGTGTCTAGGAATACCTAATTCCTCTCATCCGGCTTTCCTCCGGCACAGCTTCAACAAAGCCCTGACTTGCCCTAGGATTGATGCACCCTGAGAGCTGAGGTGCCACCTCTGATCAGCTCTGGACCCTGATCTCACCAAGCCTAATGCAAGGAACGATAATATGAGTAACTGTCGGGCCTTGTGGATTTGACGGAGAGAGATATGGCTAACGTGGTACCTGAATCTGTGTCCGTCCTCCTCCTCGTCGCTGAGGGACCTGGATGCTTTCAGTGTGTCCCAAAACGATCGCTCCTAGAAACTAAGATCCGCAAAATGCTCATGTGACCAAGGGCATCGTTTCCGGCATGACCATTTTTGGTGGCTTATCTTCAAAACTGGCAAGGATGGTGCAGAAAGCTCTTTCACTGCCTCCACTCTCGGTCGGCCTCAAATACACTCCAGAGGTCCGCACCGCTGCTTTGTATCAAGGCCATGTGTCTACTTCCGTATGCGTAATGGCATTGCGCTGCTCCACAATCGCTGGAGCATGTGGAGGGTGGAATTCTACAAGGTGTTGCCACTGTGAACAAAGGAGACGGTTGCACGGAGGAGGCGAGATGACGCATGCAACGCAGCCAGGCGGGGAAGATGCAGGGTCGCACGGAACACGGCGGAACGTGACTAGAACTCAGGACCTCATCGAAGCCTTATTCCAGCAGGCAGTCCAGTCACGCGGTCAGCTCTTTAGAACTTTCTGCCCAGACGACATGCTACCATGACAATGCTGACACGGCTAAGGGATGTGTGGCTCCAGCCTACACGATCTTAAGTGGCAGCCAGCAGATTTTCTGCACCCGTTATCGCACACCCACCTGCCTTGCACTAAGGGGTTCCTGTCACCCATACAGCGGCTCGGTCTAGTTGCAGAGAGGCGTCCACAGCTCCTGACCTGTGTGTGGACGGTTATCCAAGGCAGATTAATTTCAACACAGGCCTGGTGTCTCGGGGCTCAGTTATGACACCAGAGGGGTGACCCTTGGGGGAAATGGAGCCCTGCACCATCCCTTTGGTTTTGAAGAGCGTGCGCCGGAGCCTGAGAGCACACCGTCTCCCCCAGAGGACATCCTCCCAGCTCACCAAGTGAGCTTTGTCATAGATATAGACGGCCTTCGGCAGTGCTTAACTCTAGTCCTTTGTGTTCGGTGTTGAGAGGGACTTTTACGGACCTACCAGATGCAGAAAAACAGAGTTTTGTAATTTTAGAGGACCTCGTGGCTGGGCCAGGGCATGGGTGACCGGCTCATTTATGATCAAAATATGCCTGCTTCATCATTTCTGGTATTGGGGGACAGGCGAGGCCATGTCGTGGCGTGAACACCCATCTGTGTCCCACCAGACAGAAAGGCAACAATTTCCAAGGCAAAAGCCTGGCAAATGCCGAATCAAGGCTTTTGGCTTTGGGATTGGTTTGGGTTAAAGTGTTTTGCTTTCTTCTGCTACCAACCTGGAACGACAAGAAGAGCTGGCTGCCTTGCTGACCGTGTACGGCGTGCAGGTCGTCAAAACTGGCGGAAGGAGAAGGGGTAGGATGGGTCTATGGTGGTGCTCGGTGGTACTCGGGCGTCGGTGGAGGCTGAAGCAGACGGCTGATCCCCTGGGATTCATGACTCTGAGACGACCAATGGGCATGACTGAGGAACGCTTGGTGGCGGCGGAGGAGGAGGAGGCGGAGATAAGAGGGTAGTGACAGTGGTTGGGGCCCGGGGTCGGTTCTGCCTTTTCTGTGGCAAAGTTGTTGACTCCATTTCAAACTTCATGCATTCGCTGCATGTGACTAGACATGTTGGTGGTGGGTTCAAACAACATTAAGGTTCTTGCCTCTACTTATGCGTTTACGGAAAGGGCGGCATATGACAATCGCTGGGATGATCAGAGGCGTGCTCAAAGAAGGCCAAGCTTGAGAGGTCCTGCTGGACACTTATTTTGGACGGCGATAAGAGAGGTGCGGGGTTTGCAGCGGAAACGTGGCTGGCGGAATCATATCTAGCGGGACTTCTGCGAACCGCCCCTCTCCCTTTTTGTGACAGGGACACGTATTGTCACTAACACCCATCGTCTTCCTCCTCGTCCTCTGATGAAGCGCTCGCAAGCAAATTCTGCGGAAAAGACCAGGATCGGGTTCCGACAAGTCGTCAATCATCATCTTCATCTAACAAGGTGACTTGGTCGTTCCTGACTTTCTGCATCCAGAAGCTGCGGGCTACAAGCAAGGGGCACTGCAAGGACAGTTGACGACCGCCCGGGGATTTTTGCTGATTGACACCTGGGCTTCCTTTTCACCTCCTCTTATGGCATCTGTAAAATGGGCGTCAGAGCAGAACTAATTCTTCATCTTGATCTTTTAAACATGCATTCTGAACCCCAACGCATTTTGTCATCAAATAGGTCTTCAGACATGGATTATCCACAGTGGTGGGTACACGAGTTGACATTTGGGCTGCTTCATGTTGGACGCATGCTGATGATGATGATGACGAAATTTTGTGGCCGTGACATGGGAGGAGAGGAGTTAAGGACTGCTAGTTGCAGGTAGCATTAACCAACTGAAGGACAAGTTTGGCGAACGATGTTCCTGTTCACCTTATATTCACAGGGGACCTGAACCCAACGATGACAGGGCCTGTTGGTCCTGCAACTGACGATCCCCGCTGGCGATGAGTGTTGTGCCAGCACTGGAAGGTGCACCTTCTCTTCGTACTCTACCTCCATGTGCTAACCACCTCTTGCTCGCTTACCACCTGACATTTTCGCTCCATGTTCAGAATTATAAAAATTTGAGAAAGGTCTATGGAATAGTTTGGATAGTCTCTTATTTAAAAGACGGCAAATCACAAGCTATAATCATATCCCTAAATCGAAACAAAAAATTGATGGATTCCAAATTTTAACTGCAACGGTGTCTATCAACAAAAACTGGATGGGCAAAAAGTCATAAAACCACGTATATGTTATGTTTTCGTATGATACACGGTATTTTTTGCCACCTTTCATTTCAACCTGTGGTGGACTATAGAATTGCTGTTTTAAGATTTTACGTGGGATGCTGCGCAATGCTACAAAGCTGGCGTGCGCAAAAGTCAAAAAAAAACCACGTAATGTGTTATGTTTTCGCATGATTAAACGGTTTTTTTGCTCCTTTCAATTCACTGTGGTGACTTAGAATTGCTGCTTTTATGATTTAGCTGGATGCTGCTTCAATGAACAAAACTGGGTGCGCAAAAGTCTAAAAAAAAACGTAATCTGCTTATGTTTTGTATAATACACGGTTTTTTTGCACCTATCAATTCACCTGTTGGTGACCTATAGAATTGCTGTTTTAAGATTTACGTGTATGCTGGTCTATATGAAAACAAAGCTGGGTGACGCAAAAGTCAAAAAACACGTATCTGTTAATGTTTATTGTATATATACACAGGTATTTCTTTGCACCTTTCACCCCCCCTCACCCCCCCCCTATTTCACCCTGTGGTGACTATAGAAATTGCTGTTTTTAGATTTTTCGTGGATGCTGAGTCAATCGAACAAAGCTGGGTGCGCAAAAGTCAAATATCACGTATCCTGTTTTGTTTTCGTATGATACTCGCGTTATTTTCTTGGCAACAAACATACTGTGCTGAACTACATAGTTTGCTGGATTGTAATTTAACTGCAAAAGTGGATATATCCAACACACAGGTGGATTGGGTATAATTGAATATGATACCACTATCTTGAAAATGTTTCTTCTGATAATAAAAGGTGGAGTTTTCACCCTAAACAAGAGCCCCTGCAGTATACTAGAAATGTTGTGTATCCAATATAAGTCCAGGCTGCCATTATCCAGGAAATAAATTTACAATTGCAAGTGTTAATAATAAACGTTATTGCAGTGCAATGTCTACACTAAGTGTGAGTGAACTTTATCAAGTGTTCTTTATAGATAGAGCATTGTCTGTCGTTCCAACGCGGGCCCTACCCTCCCACCCTGTGACTTTACAGCGGGTAGATGCTGCTTATGTAAATAATTGCTATATGCTTAACTACATAAAATCTTTCAATTCTCTTAATCTAATCTAACTTTGGATTGGACTCAGAAGCTATCTTTAGATTGAGGTGTTCTCTGTGTGCGAAGAATTAGGACTAATTTCGTCTGCTGAGCTGTGTGTGGGCCACATGGCGAAGAGGGCGCCCCTCTACGTCCATTAATTCCTATGAGACGATGTAAAAGAGAGTTAACAGATCTTTATGGACTGATCAGGTATTAAGCTGTGTCTTATGAAATTACATTGATGAGGTCATCGTGATTTTTCAGCAATTCGCAAGCACCAAATACCTATCATCCACCAAGTCATTAATGTCGTCAACACAGATATACTACCCTGACTCGTAGTGTCTGTAATCTGAATTTGCTGGCCGCCGCTAAAAAGTTAACAGGAAGCGACTATAAGTAAATGGCGCGAAAATATTTATAAAATTAGTTTGTATGCACAGATTTTTAATCCCTTAATTATCGCATTTGATCTGAAAAATTTCGATCACCATAAAATCCTTGCCGATTTCAACTTTCGTCGATGAAACAATCGATCATACACTAATCTGCCACCATAGATACTGTGATGTCATCCTTTGTAACCTTACTGCCGTGATCAACCTGAGGGCCCAAAGTTTCCTACCTAGCGGCATACGGGTTGCAGTATAACTCCCTACCTACTTTGAGCAAGTTGTATTCACTTAAAATTCTGTCTAAGCCTACTATGGACCGCAATTTCCTTACCTACCGTTAGCCGACTAACTATTGCCTACCCTACTGGTTGAATACCAAATGTCTATCCCTTCCATATGGTGCTAACCAACCTACTCCAATGGGAGGTTTACTACCGGTACAGACATCGATTTCTGAGGAGGTACAGTCCATGACTTGTTAAACCCACACCTCTTGGAGTCCTTTTCTAAGTTATTGACTGTATCCTGCTCTGCCTACCTCTTGGAAGTTTGTGCGAGGTGGGGAGGCACGGGACCCACCAGTGTAGGTGCTGGAAAAAGTAAAAAATAGTATTTTATTTGTTTTCCAGATCATTCAAGGATGAGTGTGGTGTCCGGGAGAAGTATACATTGGCGGTTGGGACCGCGATGTAGTATGAACATATGGGAAAGTCAACGACTCGTCATGAGAAACTGTCTCATGTGAATCACAAGATGTATACTGTATCTGTTGCAAGAGTCTGTGACACTGTTGTCTTATCACTATATGTGTTAATGTATGGTGCTTAACATATAGTCATGCAGGAACCTGTGGACAATTTCTACCACTATACAGTACTATATGGTGGTATATTTTGGGGTCTTGTTTACTGTTCGTTATTTCAGTAATTGTGTAGGGAAGATTATTACAGTCACCATGTGGTGATAATTTTTGGTCGTGTTCTGAAGGTATATTCAGGTGTTTATGTAGTTGCGCTTTTGGTTAATGTTGGTCCTGCGATTTAGGTGGGAGATGTTTGGTAGCCAGCTATGATGGTGATATCTATGTGAGAGTAATTGCTCCTTGTATTATCTAGTAAACTGCGATGACTTAAGAGATTCATAGGTAAATGTTCGTTGGTCGCGGGTGGGGAGAGTCGGGGGTTGGGATGCCCATCCAAAAATTTTGCTATGGGGTCAGGCTCCTCTAGTTATGCCCCTGATTCTGCTTAAAGCCTTGCTAAAATGGTGAGGTACTGCTGATCATTGAAACTAGGTGCTCTTCCTTGGTCTCGAATGTCAATATTAGTACTAGCATGATTTGCCATTTTCAAAGTTCAAAAAAATGTCTGCGTGTAAGATCAGATTGTTATTTACACCTCACAAATTGTTTCAAAATTAGCATCAACCATATGTCTATTGTAGGTTGGCATCATTTTTTTAATTGTCTTTATTTTTTTTATGGGCATTAGGCGACACTTAGAAATTTAGTAGTAATTTTTCTCAATTCAAGAAAAATTTGCCAAAATAGATTTTTTTAGGGACCTGTCAGTTCTGGACGTGCTTTGAGGAAGGCCTATATGTTAGACAACCCCAATAAATGACCCCTAATACTATGAATCTGGAACCCTTAAGTATTTAATAAAAGACATTTTAGGAAGTTTGTTAAACCATTAGATGCTTCACCAGAAATTGAAGAAAGTGAAGGTGACAATCTTCCTACAAAATGTCACTTTTGCATGATTTTCCAATTTTTTTCCATTATTTACTGGAACAAGGTAGATGTGACCAGGTAATTGAAAATCAAGAATCAATTCTACAGATTTCTATCAATTTTAGATGATTCACCCATAGTGCTTTGATGCACTATCTTGCACTCAATCACAGACCTCTGAAATTGTTGAGCTGAAAATGTATTAATATTTTAACAAGGGAATTCCTGGAAAAATGCCCCCAAGATTTTGTTATGCTTATTTTCTTCCTAGTTCAGGAAAATACCTACATGTGGGTGTAATATTGCTTGTTTTGGGCACATGGCAGGGCATACAAAGCAGAGAGAGTGCAATTTGGCTTTTGGAAAAACACCAGATTTTGGTGGGTGCCATGTCTCATTTGTAAGAAGCCCCAAAGTAGCAGAACAGGTGAAAACTTTAATAGAAAGTTATCCCATTTTGGATTCACACCCCTCATGGATCGCATTGGGGGTGTATTGTGTATTTTGGGTGCACAGGGGTGTTAAATTATAATTTTTTTAGGGCATTGGGCCATAATTAATGAGGGGAAATAACACAGTTCTGAAATGGTATTTTGGGCTTCATTTTCTACATGATTAACTTTACATGCATAGTTGCGTACAACTGCAATCCCCCGATAAAATTTTTAGATAGTTTTTTATGTTTGTACTACTCCTTACACATCAGAAATGTTTATAAAAAAATGTTTTTTATGTCTTCACTAGTATGATAACCATATACTTCTTTTTTTTTTTCTTGTATATGGAGCAGACTAAGGAGATTGTTTTTTGCGGGATGAGTTGACGTGATCTGTTTTACTGGTACCATTATGGCAGTTGCTTAATATGACACTGGTTCACTTTTTATAGGTTTTTGTGAGGCATATTGAATACAAAACACAGCAATCCTAGTAGTGTTTTTTATTTTTATTTTTTACGCGAGGTACAAAATGAAATGCTATATTTTACTCTGCAGGTACGTTATGATTACAGTGGGTTACAGGTGATTTTTATTTTTTTTTATGTTTTCCTGCTTTTACATAATAAAATAGTCTTTTATTCAAAAAGGAAAAACATTTTGCACTAGCCATAGTTCTTAGAGTTTTATTTTTCTGTGTACCAGTGCTGTTGTAAGCAGCCTTGTTTTTTTGTGGCGATGATTTGACATTTTTATTGGTTTATTTTTTTTTTTTTTTTTTTATTTTTGTTTTGGACAAGGCTTGTAGTTGTTTTTTCTTTTTATTTTTTTATTTTTTGTTAATTTGGATATTAGTCTTTATTTACCTTCCCTTTTATTTTTAACAGCACTCAACCGTTGCTAGTATCTGTGACAAGTTAGTTTTACTATGTGGGTCGATACGATTATGACGATATCCAAATTGATATGGTCTTTTTTTGTATGTTGAAGAGTTTAAAATAAGTTTTTTTTATCTGTGTATTAACAATTTTAATGCATCGTGTCTTCTGATAGCCATTTTTTTTTAACTTTTTTTATACAGATGCCTCATTTTTTGCGGGATTAATAATGTCATTTTTCTTCGGAACTACAACTTTGGCATTAATTTGCGTTTTTGATTGCTTTTTATTCCACTTTTTCATGCGCTGGAGGGTTAACAAAAAATTCGACATTCTGTAGAACTGTTTTTTCTTTTCTGCGGCGTTTCATTGTGCGGCGTTAGTTTAACAGGACATAATTTTATAGGATTAGGTCCGTTACGCATGCAGCGATGCAAAAATATGTGTACTTTAATCTTTTATCTTTTTTTGGGGTGATTGCCATTTGTAAAGGAATTAACGGGCAGTTGTTAAAGAGTTTTTATTTTATTATTTCCTGTTTGTATTTATACCATTTTACTTTTATTTAATCTTTTTCACATTTTTTTCACTTTTCTCCATAGGGGATTTGAATCAGTGATCTTCAGATCTCTGATACAACTATAGATTCGATTCTGTTAAAAGAATTGCTGCACATACTAGTATTCCATGGCGACTGTCAGTTCTCCATGCTTGGCAATGCCCAGCAATGCACTGTGGAAATGCCGTGACGTCACAGACATGCTGCAAGTGTTTCTTACTCTTCCCGGCATATATCCAGAGAGGAGACAGCAGTGATACAATTGCTGCTGCTGCAGCGATGTCAGGCAGAATGAGCTTCTCCTACTTCTGCCTTTGTCTTAGGTGAGAGTGATGTACAATCAATCGCTGCAGCTAAAGGGGTTAATCACATATGGCCGAAATGCGCACTATGGCTGTGGGTGATGCTCATTATTTGGGGCCAAGCACTAGGGTAATATACCTCTGGTTTCCCTCATCCGCGATCTTGCAAGCTCTGCTTGTGACTCACAGACTCCATGACGTACCCATTTGTCAAATTGCAGGAAGGAACCACTTCACAACCATGACGCATTGGTACGTCAAAATGTCCGGTAACGGGGTTCTTAATTAAGCTCTTTTCCTCTCACAGACTTTTGGTGTAGAAGCTTAAATATGTTAATCTACTCTATAGAACCACAACCCAAGGAGCAGATGTGGAGTGAAACTTGCTAGTGAGTCAGACAAGGAGCGTGGGGAGAATCAACCCCCATTAACTTCTCCTATGGGCCATGGAGTTTTACTAGAGCTTCAACAGGTTGCAGGCAACTGGAATCCCTCTTCTACATCCTCCATGATGATGTCACCACCTTCCTTTTAATAGGATGCCTCAAATGCATAAATAGGTTTAGGTTTGGAAACTTTCTTGCTTGTCCAGCACCCTTTTATCCATTATTTGTCTTTAACAATGGTCTTGGAGGTGTGGTTTTTGTCCATTTTCGTTGAAATACTGCCCGCTGCCAAGTTTCTCGAGGTAGGAGATTCATGCTACGTTATTTTTTGTGTTTTTTTTTTACTTTTTTTTTTTTATGCCATCAAGATTCATGTTGCATATTTCATGGTATCCCTCAATTGAACTAGTAGCTCCACATGGACCTGCAGCACTCAGCAGCCCTCTAAAACTCCAACCACCATGTCAGACACACTTGTCTTTGCCACTTTTAACCTGATTTCCACCACACACTCTTGACCTCCATCTCTTGAACCAAATAAGTTTATCTTATAGTCTCATCAGACCTCAAGGCATGGCTTCAATAAATCTATGGACTTTGACCTGCTTATCTCAGCAAACTGATTTGTGGGCTTACTTTGAGCATCATTTTGAGCAAAGTTTCCTGTGATGACAGCCATGTAGATCAATATCTGATGCTAGTTGTTTGTGCAATGGACAAGGATGGACCACCTGGCCCCAATTTAAACATATGGCTAGCAAATGCTTGGCAGCACTCATATGTCTATTTTGTAAAGACATGTCTCTATATATGATGCTGAGCAGTGCACTCAACTTCTTGGTTGGACTCCATAGTGATCCAACGTTGTGAGAGAAATCATTTCTTGTTAAATCCACTGTATGGTCTTGTTCATCTATGCTACAGCTTGGTTTCAGGGAGTATGGCAATTTTATTTAGTCCAAGGCAAACTGTTCTTGTTCTTCAGCCCTCCTCAGACAGTCCTGTACATTGAGCTGCCAGTTGAACTTAGACCGTGACCAAAGTATGAGAGAGTTTGTGAGAGCGATAACATTAAATTTAAACACCTCTTGCTCCTCTTTCTACTCACGGAGGACCTTGTAAATACACTAATACAAATATGTCTTGTCCTATTCATCAGTAAACATCCTAATGCCAGATGATTCAGCGCTTGACCTCTTATTCTAAAAAAATTTTTGTTGCTTTATGGAAGACGCGGAGTGTTGTGCCTCGCATTACACAACTCCCATAAAGAGTTAGTGTATTTGTTAATATACTAAACAATTACAATTGTGGAAACTCCCAATTTATTGCACTACGGGGTCGCGCTGTCTCTTTTGTCTACCCCATTCCTATCCTTCTCTTGTTACCACTAATGAGTCAAAAAGATAAAATAAAAAGGACAACCGTGGAGGTGGATTAAATGTGCAAAATTGGGCATATATTTTTTCCATTTTCACTTAGAGGTGTACTCACTTTGGTTGCAAGGGGTTTACCTTTTGATGACATGTGTGTTGAGGTAATCTTGCAGGGTGCACCCATAAATTTCCAATGTTATATAATCTGCTACAATTAACTCCTCTAACTTGTATCATATCTTCAGCATTGTCCCATGAAAAGATATACACACAAATATTTACACAAATAATGTGACAGCGCTGTATTCACTTTTTGTGAAGATAATGTAAGAAGCCAAACAAAAAGGTGTGAACATAAGAAATCGAGACAGTCTACCATAGCTACCAATTTCCCAAACTCTGTCAGACAAAAGCGCGTGTGTCATCATCTACTTTTAACCCTTTCCCGACTTTAAAGGGCGTAGGATACCGCCTCTAGCGGGAAGTGACTTCCCGCAACTAAATGGACGTATACATACGCCTATAACTGGGATCGCGCAGGCTTGCGGGCGAGCCACGCCTTCCTGGTCGCAACATGGGACCACGCAGGTGATGTAATATTACCGTCTCGGACCCCCGCATGCTGTATCACCCCCGGACGGAAGTGGCTCGGACCGTCGGTGTGAATTACAGATTCATTTACCGCAAGCCTGTCATGGCTGCGATAATATACATAGCCGCAGGTAGGAGGGGTAGTGCTCTCCTCGCATTCTCCCAGTCGGCTGCCGACACTGTGTGCGGCACGATCCCACTGTCTGATGATCCTGGGAAAGTGAACGGCACTATCACCTGGGGTCTATCAGTGACGTCAACCATCCCCGCCCGCAATGCATTGCTGGCCATTG
>JAODAL010033673.1:0-45281 GCA_025379985.1 Phyllomedusa bahiana | reverse complement strand
CCTGGCAACAGTGGGCTACTATCTGGCTACAGTGGGCTACTATCTGGCTGCAGGGGGCTACTACATGTCTTCAGAGGGCCAGCTACATGGGTACAGTGGGCTACTATCTGGCTACAGGGGGTTGCTAAATGGCTACATAGGCAGCAAACTGGCTACAGGGGGTACTACCTGGCTACAGTAGGTTAGTATCTGGCTACAGGGGGCAGCTATCTGGCTACAGGGAGGTATTACATGGCTGCAGGGGGCTGCTAAATGGCTACAGTGGGCTACTATCTGAGTAGAGTGGGCTACTATCTGGCTACAGGGGGCAGCTATCTGGATACAGTGGGTATTACATGGCTACAGGGGCAACTACCAGGCTACACGGGGCAACTACCTTGCTACAGGGGGCATATAACTACCTGGCTACAGGGGCTACTATCTGGCTACAGTGGGCTACTATCTGGCTGCAGGGGGCTACTAAATGTCTACAGAGGGCAGCTACCTGGTTACAGGGGGCAGCTACATGGGTACAGAGGGCTACTATCTGGCTACAGGGGGTTGATAAATGGCTACATAGGCAACAAACTGGCTACAGGGGGTATTACATGGCTACAGTAGGTTACTATCTGGCTACAGGGGGCAGCTGTCTGGCTACAGGGAGGTATTACATGGCTGCAGGAGGCTGCTAAATGGCTACAGTGGGCTACTATCTGAGTAGAGTGGACTACTATCTGGCTACAGGGGGCAGCTATCTGGCTACAGTGGGTATTACATGGCTACAGGGGCAAGTACCAGGCTACACGGGGCAACTACCTTGCTACAGGGGGCATTTAACTACCTGGCTACAGGGGCTACTATCTGGCTACAGGAGCTACTACATGGCTACCAGGTGGCATATTACATGGCTACCATATGAGGTGCTATAGATGGGGCATTTGTATAGAGGTAGGAATTGGTAGAGAAGTGCTGATAAAGTGAGGAGTCTAAGATGTTTGTTTGTAAATTCTACAGTGAAGAGTTGTGGCTAGGAGAGGATGTCATGGCGCTCTGGGACCGTTGGAAAAGAAGAAGAGAAAGGGACCAACTCTTCAGAGACGTCTCCTGTAAGTCACTAGATATAACTTTACTGTTATCATTTATATGTCTGCAGAGCCTGTGTACAGCTGGTATCCACCACTGTATGGTCACTGTATGCCAGTTATATTGGTTGTAGTATAATGGCTTATATTCAGTAATGGTCAGTTTGTATTATTCAGTCACTATGTGGTGGTGATATGTTGTCACGCTGTTGGTCACTATGTGCTGGTGATATGTGGTCATGGTGTGGTGGTATTATTTGGTCACTATGTGCTGGTGATATGTAGTCTTAGTAGGATATTGGTACTACTATTAGCCTGGGATTCTTGTTTTGTGTATCATTGTCATTTGGTAACTGTATGACTATTATTTTGTCGTTTTATTCATAGCACATTGTGCTAAAGCTTTTTATGGTGATGCAGTGTGTCGCATTGTGGTGCATTATGTTAAGGGGAGGGGGGGAAGGGCAAAATTTCTTCACCTCGCCTTGAGTGCAATTTAGCCTAGGAACGGCCTTGCTCCTAGTGTACCTTTCACTATGAACTTGAGTGAGGATGCAATTTTTGAGGACTGATATGTACTTTTTATTGGTACCAGTTCGGAATACATGTGACTTTTTTGATCACTTTTATTCCAAATCTTAGTAAAATTACCCCAAAAACCCACAGTTTTGGTGTTCAGCGTATGGGATAAATGATATTATATTTAAATATATCAGGCTTTTACAGATGTGACAATACCAATGGAGTGGTGCTATTGCAGTAAATAGGAAAACGGAAACCATGCATAGTGGCAAAAACCCTTTAATGTTAAATTTTAGATGTATAAAAATCACTGTATAGGGATTGTTTCACATCTAATGAGTACGGCTAAAAAAAAAACAAAGTATAATAAATAAGTCATGACGGGTATATATTTATTTTTGTTTTACAGAATGAAGATTTGAAATAACAATCCAAAGGAGCACAATGTATAGAATTAATGTATTGTAAACACTTGAATTTTTTAATCATATTTTCTGAACCATTTTACTATGCAAATGTCTTATCGGCTATCGAATGGATATGCCAGTTTGCCTTCTCGTTATGGCATTGGTGATAGCTTTCAACACCATATGGATACTGGCAGAAAGTCTCCACGCTGGAATTCCAAAGACTTGGGGAGTAATAGATATGGGCTTGAATCACCAAGGCTGTACAGTCTTTCGGAGCTGGAGATAAACATTGAGGTGATATATATTCAAATTTTCAAACTTTTTTTATTAAACTATTTTGTATGGGTGAAACAATTTTTTATTTTTATTTTTTAAAAACGACCACACACTTGATACAAATGCTTAATCATTTTGGCTAGATAGGTTTTCCCCCTCCATTAGGGTTATGTCATTAAATTAATATCAGTGAGTATTTAATGTTGGGGACCTTTGGCAATTGTGAGAAGAAACAGTAAGAAGTCCTTTTGTTTTTTTCGGCACATTGGCACTCCTGGCCATCCATTCTACAGAGGACACATGAATGTGGATGTATTGCATTTACCTGCAAAGTAGGTTGCTGTGAGCTCCAATGTGCTGTAAAGAAGCCAGCAAGTGACAAGGTTCACTGATATGCAAGGAAAACCCTCAAATGAACCACAGCTCTGAACTAATGTTGCGTCCTCCTTATTCTGCTGAGTGGTTGAGATTCATTGGTACATATAAGTCATGGCGTATTTCAGTGCCATAACATCATGTAACAGAAAAGAAACCTTTAAAAGGGCAGTGTAAATGGAACCATTTTATATAACCCATTTAAAACGGAAATGTAAAGTTCATATATAAGCATTGTTTCTCAGCAGATGCAACAATGGTTATCTTGTCCATTTTCTGTTTTTATTGTTTGTGTTCTGTCTGGTACATTTAACACAAAAACATTTATTCTAACACTAACATACACTCACCCGCCATTTTTTTTTGGGACACCTTTTCAAATGCTCGTTAAAAACTTAATTTTAATCAGCCAATCACATGGCGGCAACCAAATGCTTTAGGGATGTAGACTGGCAAGGGCAATCTCCTGCGTTTAAACCGAGCATCAGTATGGGGGGAAAAAAGGTGATTTGAGTGCCCTTTTTAAAGTGGGAGGTTGTTGGTGCCAGAAGGGCTGGTCTGGTTTTCAGAAACTGTTTTATTTTCCCGGGATTTTCACGCCAACCATCTCTAGGGGGTTTCAAGAATGGTCCGAAAAAGAAAAAAATCAGTGACGGCAGTCCTGTGGGCGGAAAAAGCCCTTGTTGAGCCAGGGTCAAAGGAGAATGGGGCGACTGGTTTTGACTGATAGAAAGGCAACAGTGATCAAATAGCACCCTTTCAACCAGGTGCAGAAAGAATCTTGAACGCACGTCGGCGACTTTAGGCAGATGGGCTACAGCAGCAGAAGACACACGGGTGCCCCTCCTTTCAGTAAGAACAGGGGAAACGAGGCCCCCAAATTTTCCGTCATGAAATTGGAAGTAGAAGATTGGAAAAAAAAATTGCCTGGTTGAGGTCTCGATTTTCCTGCGACATTCGGATGGTAGGGGCAGAAAATTTTGGGGTCAACAACATGAAAGATGGATCATCCTGCCTTGTATCAAAAATTTTAGGCGGTGGTGGTGGTTCTGGTGTGGGGAATATTTTTCTTTGGGACTCTTTGGGCCCCTTTTGGTACCAAATTTGGGTTCGTTGCAAAACCCCTTTTGGAATTATGCCCGAAAAATTGAGGCCCCGTTTTGAAGGCAAAAGGGGGGTCCCCCCGTTTTTTAGCATGGTGTACCTAATAAAGTGGCCGGTGAGTGTACATATAGTCTACCTAAATGTCATGATGTATTATTTGCACAAGTTAGAGGCAGATATTATTGTTTGCAGGAACTATATATGAAAAAGCAGTGGTAAAGCAACAGGAAAGTTGTAAATATTGGTTTGTGAATTTATAATTACGATAAAGAACACAATACTTTTTGTCATAAACATATGGTTTATTTACGAGTTAAATAACTTTATGAATTGTATTGGGCCAGTGCCAACATCCAGGAGTAGGAGCACAATGCTCACAGAAGAGTCCATTGTTGCTTGCCCCCCTAGAGTAACTGATACCTATAATGGTTCAATGTGTCACCACATTAACAATTTAATAATAGCGCTGACGGAATAATAGTAATACCATGGAATAATACAATGGCAGCAATCGCTCCTGCACCACTAGGTAGAGGAGGAAGAAAGGCCACCTGTCAGTGTGACATTAACCTACAACACTCAGTGCCAATTATTACAAATGCCTTCCCTGCCTCTACACTCCATGCTTTTTGCTGGCTGGACCGGGGACATTAAGGGCATGTCCCCAAGGCATGGGTTTGTGGCCAGTTTTTCAGACGGTTTGCAGTTTTGCAGACCGTCTGAAAAACTGGCCGCAAACTAGCACAACGGGCTCCTAAGGAAAACCCGTGCAGCAGTCCCCCTTGCACGGGTTTTCCGCCCCGTAGTTTTTCCACCCCAGGGCCGCCCGAGAAACATTCAACATGCACATTCTTCCGTCCGGTTTTCGGATGGAATATGTGCAAATGAATGTGAAGGGGAAAAAAAGTCCCCCCCCCCTCCCCCGACCCTCCCGCGTCATGTGCACGGCACACAAAACCGGATAAATACCGGTCGGAAAAACCGACCGGTATTTGTCCAGTGCCGTGTAAACGGGCCCTAATGAGCTGCCATTAATTTCTCAGTGTAATCAGTGACACCTTATTGAGAAAGAATGGTGCTAGAGCTCTGTATTACTCAGTGTACCCTAAAGTGTATCACAAGGCATTATGGGAAAGGAGCTGAGAAGCTCAAGCGCCCTCTATTGGATGTAACAAATCCTCAATTTGCTTTTGACCCACTGGGTCTTTGTTAAGCAAAAGGAATATTTAGCCAAGCCAGCATCACCCATCTGCAGGCAGCCATTTCGGGGTGTTTGCTCCTCGTCAGTACAGAGCAGAGCGATGCTGGCTTGGCTGAGTGGGAGGCAACGAATGGAGCGATCTTCCCTTTCTGAGCCACTCATTGCCTCCCACTCAGCCAAGCCAGCATCGCTCTGCTCTGTACTGACGAGGGGCAAACACCCTGAAATGGCTGCCTGCAGATGGGTGATGCTGGCTTGGCTAAATATCCCTTTTGCTTTCCAAAGACCCAGTCGGCCAAAAGCGAATTGAGCATTTGTTACATCAAATAGAAGGCGCTTGAGCTTCTCAGCTCCATTTTCATAATGCCTCGTGATATGTAGATGCTTCGTGGAGTGCAAAAGGCAATTTCGAATCTCCACACGCCTATTTGGCGCTCTCCCTAAGGAGAGATCTTCCCTTTCTTAGCCACTCATTGCTTCCCACTCTGCCAAGCCAGCATCGCTCTGCTCTGTACTGACAAGGGGCAAACACCCCAAACGGCTGTCTATAGATGGGTGATGCTGATTTGGCTAAATATCCCGTTTGCTTTCCAAAGACCCAGTGGGTCAAAAGCAAATTGAGGATTTGTTACATCCAATAGAGGGCATTTGAGCTTCTCAGCTCCTTTCCCATAATGCCTTGTGATATGCAGATGCTTCGTGGAGTGCAAAAGGAAATTTTGGTTCTCCACACGCCTATATGGCGCTCTCCCTAAGGAGAGATCTTCCCTTTCTGTACCTAAAGAGATCACAGAGGATTGGAGAAGGTGGGGTAGTAGATGTGAGAAAGTGTATGTCAGTAATTATCAGGAGAAAAATAAAAGCACAGAAAAGAAGGAGAGCTTTCCAGTGAACAGGTAGAACATTTGGAGTATTTAGTAATGTAATGATATCACTTTCTGACATAACTACATTAAAACACAATATTTATTATTATTCATTATTATTAATTATGAGGCGACTTCCCCATAAAAAAAATAGCAGGGTCGCATTTACGAATATTTCCAATCACTTTCTGATTAGAAAAGTTGCAATAAACTATTCCTGGTCCATCCTTGCATTGTTTAATGCCACACAACATTTATTAACAAGCTATGTATCATTTTGATGAACATAGTATATGCTACACCAGTAGTTTCCTGCTGGCACCATACTCATACATTCCACATTGCAATTTGATTTCTTAATAATTTAAAGTTTACCACCAGTAAAGTGGAAATTAGATTGAACAAGAACTTAGGGCGACATGTATGAATGTTGGCGCTAACAGGTCAGTTCTAAATCGCTTTAATGGAGTGTAGAATGCACCAGAATGTATGAAGCTGTTCTTCTGCAGGTCATACATACAGGCGCAGTCTAGTGCCAATACCACAAGTCTGGCTCAGACAGACCACCTTTAACCTTGTCTGGTAATTCCAGCTGTTCTGCGCCAAAGTTTGCCATCAAAGATTCATAAATGTGTCTAATTCTACGAATGTGATGCGACGCCCCCAGAACGCCCCAAATTTCTGGTGCATTAAAAAGTGTTGTGCAGGTGCTTATGGCTCCAAAGATTGTAGTGCGACTGTTCATACATCTATAGAACAAGTTTTTGATGCCAGAAAACTGGCGCAGTCCTGTTCATACATGTTGTCCTTAGTCTCACTTTCATAGGCCCTTTTGCAAATCTGTTCTCCTATGTCTTTTTGGGTTTGTTTGCTGTACAGTAGCGTTCCCCTCTCTGTTGTGCAGAAATTCAATCCCTCTCTTTGATCTAAGGAGACATATAATAGAACTGATCTTTTAAACATGATGTGCAATGGGTATCAATATATTTAATCAGAGAATTCTTCTTCATTTTAAATATTTTGCAGCCAGATCACCTGTCACCCATGTTACACAGTCTGTAAACTCTGAGAATGGAGAGGGTGAAACATAGCCACAGAATGTCTTACATGTTTGAAAAAAAAATATAGAATCCTTTGATTCAAAATATTAGTTGATTTTTATATTTAAAGAGGTTGTCAACTACAATTTTATTTTTATTTACTGCTGTCCACTTAAAATAAAAAAAACTTGTACTCACCTCTCTCCAAGTCTCGGATTCAGTGCCGCGCTGGCCTCCCCCTCCACCAGCCTTTTGTTTACTTGTATTTCTCGCTTCTTCTGAGTGGGAAATTAAAATGGATACCAGTAAAATGACATAGGCAGTTATAGGCAGTTTAATGTTCCCCATAGGCAGGTATAGGGAGTTTAATGTACCCCATAGGCAGGTATAGGCAGTTTAATGTTCCCTGTAGGCAAGTATAGGCGGTTTATTGTCCCCCATAGGCAGATATAGGCAGGTACAGCTGCTCCCGTCGGAAAGAGCAAACAGAAGCGGTGGATCAGAGGTGAGGGGAGATGTGAATATAACTTTTTCATTTTAAATGGGCAGCAGTATGGTACAAATAATAAAAAAAATTGTAGTGATCAATCCCTTTGAACAAAAGTTTGTACAAGAGTTATTAAGAATAAAAGCAAAGAAATAAATAAATAGATTTTGAAAACAACACAATAAACAAGAATTTGGAAACAGCGCCCCCCCCCTTTTTTTTTCTAAAAAAAGCTATACTTGTCCCTAAAATATGGTGGGGCACATTTATTGATACTGTCTAATGCTTAGTGTAAATTTGGATTAAACAATCTAAAAACGTGCCAGATTTGTCACAGTTGCTAACTACATATGACCGGCATGGTGAGCAGAGAATATTCCCACTAATTACACCAATGTTATCTATTGATGACATAAATTCCCTATAAACCTTATCATACCACCTTATATAGTACTCAACATCTAGATGTACAGTGTTTCATAAACCTTTTAATTCTAGCACTTAAAAATAAAAGCCTTCAAGATGAACGGATTCATTGATGGTGGTATGGCTTTGCTAATCATGCATAATACGGCCTCTTCATGTATGTGTATGTGTAAATACCTTGCTCTGGGATCCATGTTTTCTAATGAAGACTTATTTATATTTTAAAAGAATCTTTTGGATAAAATGAAGTTGTCATATCTAGTATTTTTAATTATCTCATGATGAGACACTAATGCATATACATTATACATTTCAAACTAGGGACTACTGCAGACCATCCAGTATAACACCCACAGACTTTTTTCATCAGGAAGCAAATCAAGAAGCCTTCCTGACATATTTCGCCACGCCATCTTCAAGGCTAACGGAGCTGTATATATTACAGCCATTGAATCCATTCCTCTTGCAGGCTTTTATTTTTTAAGTGCTTAAAGGGGTTATCTCATCTCAAATTTTCATAGGATGCATGAATGAAATAATGCTCCTTTGCACTGTCACTTCCTGGTCAAGCTGTCTGTAATTAGCATATGAGCTCTGTGTATTCAGACTTCTCTGTTTATTTAGTCTAGATTAAATAAATTACCTTCTCTGAGGTCTGAAGAAGCTTCTGAGCTGATGTGAACAGTAGAGTAAATACTGTCTTTTGTCTGAAAGATCAGATAACACACAAGCTCTCACCCTGCTGCCCAGGACCTGTGTGATGATGTCACTCCATGCTATCAGATAGAACAAACAGCAGGGGAGAAAGAGTACTCAGGTCGGTCACTTGAGAAACTAGAAAGCCTTCAGAAGGTGATAAAATCACTTGTAGCTCCTTAACAAAAAAAGATGAACAAAGCAATATATTTGGAAAATGTCTTCATTTAGTGTCCCCTACATGTTGGAAGCTATTCTTTGAAGTGAGACAACCCCTTTAAGTTAAAAGTGGAAGTTTAGGATACACTATACATCTAAATGTTAAGTATTAAATGTGTCGATGTGCCAAAGGTTTATAGGGAATTTATGTTATCAGTAGATAACTTTGGTGTAATTACATTTATCATAGTGACTCAGCTGTATGATAAATCTGGTGCATGTTGAGACTGTCTAGAATAAATTTACCCTATCTATTAGTTGGCTTAGTTTGTGACAATAATTGTGTTGCACAGTGTCGCATGTTAAGACATGTCCCTTTGTTACGGACTCAGGCCCATTCTTACAAGTCCATGCCCCATTTGTTGTACAAAACACAGAGGTACCTAAAACTGTCTAAAACACATAATAAATATGGTGTAAAGCATGTACGCCATTATTCTGTCACAAACTGAACCAGAATTCAGGTGTATTTGCCATAGTAAATGTGCCCCAGTGTATAGCCTTGTGACATTCATTAAATATAGTACAAAGTTTACATTTGGCAGCAGAGCAAACAAGAGGCACACTGTGGCACAAACCTGGAGCTTTTCCTGGAAATACATAGTTATGTACAAATATGAGTAAGCCTACATACTAATTTAAGTGTCCTGTAGTATATTCCTTGATTGAATCATGTGCATTTACCATTTTGTCCCCATAAAGGCTACTGGACACTTGGAATCAGATAACTGGATGGGGCATAGCAGAGAGTACACCCGACATCCTTCAAGTCCACGGCAAACAGACAGAGCTAGATCTGTGAGTCCTCTCCGAGGGATCCATACTCTAGAGTGCTATAGGTACAAAATGAAATGAACTCTCAATGCCCTGTGAAACAAAGAAAAGGTTTATAAATAGGAAGATTATACTAGTAAAGATTGCAAAAGCTCTTAGTTAATCTTCTCATTTTGCTGTAGTGAATTTCTAAAGTGAAGAGTGATGGCCTAGAAAACTTGAAGGCCAATACTGTGTTTGGAGGTAATAGTGACGCCCATGTTTAATGACTGCAACCTGCTCAGGTCCAGAACAAATATAGTTTTCAACAGTATGATTCTTTTAAAACAATAAAGTAAGACTGTCCAGGTCAATACTGTATCAATAAAAACTGCATTACATATCTACTGGTATTCAGGTGATCGTCTTTAAATGTAGGTCCAAGATTATTACACTGCTGCACTATTCTTGATGTGCAATAGTGTGAAAAGAGCCTAAATAGCAGCCTTTATTCTGCTTAAAACCCTGCTAGATTATTATCAGATCATTCAGACTTGTAAATGTAGTGGGTCTAGTGATAGCCTATTGAAGGGATTGTCCAATGCAAAAATAAAACCAATCCAGAATTAAAGGGGTTTGCCACGAAGTAAGTTCCTTACCTCTTATCTGCTCAGGGGAGAATATAAACAACGTATGCTGAGTCATGAATGGCTGCAGGGCTGAGAGGGAGGGGGTGAGCAGAGAGCGAGGAAGCAGGGAGCGTCTCTAAAGTTTACTCAAATAATAACATTACAACAGTGGATTCTCTATACAGCAGACAGACTCATACACTGCACTTTCTCCCCAGCCCCTTGCAAGCTCCTTCATGTGCCCGGTCATCAGATAAGAAGTGCAAACATGTAAGCGCGGCTAGATCAGCTCCCTGTCGGCTCCTGGTCGTGTCTAATGTAAACTTTCAGGAAACTAAGGGGGACTGAGCAATGCTGTTGCTCTCACCGGCTTCACTTTTTGTAATCACATATATTTAGAAAAGTGATTAAATACCCATTTTGGAGGATCCCACGTCAACATTACATCGTGGCAAAACCCCTTTAAAGCTCCAGTGGAGGATCCAGTGTTTTTCGATATCTAGTTGGCATGTGACCACAACAGCCAATTAGTGGCCTAGGCAGACATGACCCATTCCATTAATATCACCATTCAGGATGTGAACAGTGATGTCAATGTAACAGCATGTGACCCATGAGGCCACTGATTGGCAGTCATGTACCAATCAGCTTCAGCACTAGATCAGTGTTGGAACAAAAAGGCATGTACATTACTTGGATTATTTTATACAATTAAGGGCTATTTTAAAAGTTTTTGGGAGGTTTATTTTTGGGTGAAAGCAATACATTTAACATACAGTGTAGCATATCAGTACTAAATAAATACTAATGTCAGAATATTTAAAATTTAAGGTTAAATAGTGCTTAATAAAAATATAAAGAAAAAGTAAAAAAGCAATACATTGCCCTTCAAAACTAGTCCCATCATGTGAAATCCGATAAATCTACAACGCAAAACTAAATACTGTATATACTCGAGTATAAGCCGAACCGAATATAAGCCGAGGCACTTAATTTTACCACAAAAAACTGGGAAAATTTATTGACTCGAGTATAAGCCTAGGGTGGAAAATGCAGTGGCAACTGGTATATTTCAAAAATAAAAATGGATACCAATAAAATTACATAGGCAGATATAGGCAGTTTAATCTCCCCCATAGGCAGTTATAGGCAGTTTAATGTCCCCCATAGGCAGGTATTGGCAGCTAAATGTCCCCCATAGGCAGGTATAGGCAGGTATATGCTCCCCTTAGGCAGGTATAGGCAGGTATATGTTCCCCTTAGGCAGGTATATGTCCTCCATAGGAAGGTATATATCCCCCATAGGCAGGTATTTGTCCTCCATAGGAAGGTATATATCCCCCATAGGCAGGTATAGGCAGGTATATGTCCCCCATAGTCAGCTAAATGTCCCCCATAGGCAGGTATAGGCAGGTATATGTCCCCCATAGTCAGGTAAATGTCCCCCATAGGCAGGTATAGGCAGTTGAGGGTCCCCCATAGTAAGGTATAGGCAGTTTAATGTCCCCATAGGCAGGTATAGGCAGGTTTATATCCCCCTTAGGCAGGTATATGTCCCCCATAGGCAGGTATAGATCGGTATATGTCCCCCATAGGAAGGTATATATCCCCCAAAGGCAGGTATATGTCCCCCATAGTCAGGTAAATGTCCCCCATAGGCAGGTATAGACAGGTATATGTCTCCCATAGGCAGGTATAGGCAAGTATTTGTCCCCCATAGGCAGGTATAGGAAGGTATTTGTCTCCCATAGGAAGGTATATATCTCCATAGGCAGGTATATGTCCCCCATAGGCAGGTATGTGTCTCCCATAGGCAGGGTTTTAAAAAAAATAAAAAAAAGTACCCACCTCTCTCCCCTGCTGCTCCGAGGCGTTCTGTCTTCTACCCTGCACAGGGGGCATGATGTCATCAGGCCGTGCAGGCAAGTCTGCTTGCGACCTTCCAGAGGCCTCTGTGTAGCAGGGAACGCTCGCTCTCTACGGGCAGAATGGTGCTGTGGGCCACCTGTGACCACCAGGCTGCAGGTTGCTTAACCCTGCTTTAACCCCTTAATGACCGCCTGTTTTTTTGGCGTTGGGCACTTCAGATCGTTCATAAGAGGGGTTTACAGCTCTCAGCGACGTAGCTGCTCTAGGAACCAAGCTGTACTTCACAGCCCTGTTCCTAGCCCAGTCTCTGCAAGCGCCGGAAAGTGGAGAAAACCTCCTTTGATTGCCACAGTCAGTGACTGCAGCATAATCAAAGGGCTTTCCACTGCTCTGTTGGGTGATCGTGACTCCCAGTGCCCCGACAGAACGTCTCCACTGTCAGCCCTGGGGACCTACAGTAGTCCTAGGGCTGTCTGTTTAACAAGCCAGCGATCAAGGCTGCCATGATCGCTGCCTGTGTCAAGCTGACACAGCTTATAATGTATTAGCATATATGAATATGCTAATACATTACTAAGTGTAAAAAAAAATATGAAACAGTTATCCCTTCATGGGATTTTTTTTTAAAAAAAGTAAAAAACATGAAAAAGTGTAGAAAAAAAATAAATAAAATACAAATAAATATTTAATAAAAAATTATTTGTGCATACATGACACACAAAAAAAACCTACACATATTAGATATCCACATGACCGACCGTAATAACCTGTAGAATTAATATAACAAGTTCTTAAGTGTGAAATGTGAATGGTATAAAAATAAATTTAAAGTTTTTTAAAAATTCTGCAATAATTTACAAGTGAACCTAAACTATTCCCCCACAAAGTACAACTTCTCCCGAATAAAACGAGGCCTCATACAACTGCGTCATAGAAAAAATAGAAAAGATACAACTGTTGAAACGCAAGGAGGCAAAAACTTAAAAATGTGCTGGTCATTAAGTACTTCGGCTTCAGGGGTTAAAGGATGTATATCTCTCACTGTATGTGCTGTTCAATCTGCACAGGTCTCTGGTCCTTGATTTAGATGGATGGCCTTAGTTACGATGGAGCTCATGTGAATTTGGAATATATGGGGTTATGTATATACCTGTGAATATTTTATAGATTTTTTTTTTTACGGTACCATGTTAATTTCATGTAAAGGGCTGGAAGTTTGTCTGGTGTGGTTCTGAAGCGTGGCATCAGGGAGTTTCCCTCCTTCAGCAGGTTCTAGAGTTTGAGACCCTATGAAAAGCAACAGGTATGCTGTACTGCATGTACTGTAAATTCTCACATATGAAGGAAGGAGAATGACAGAACATATGGTGCTGACAGACTGAAATGTGATTCCTGGGATAGGACCATGAAAGAGATACCACATGTCCATAACACAGGAACCTAGAGGTGCCAAGTGGCACTAATAAGTAAGAATATTGTCTGCACCTGGTTAGAACTGCAGGAATCACAGACAAAGAAGGGCTGCTGTGAGAAGACAAGCAGTGTCCAGAGCCAGTGAGGAGAGGGCTCCTACAAAACCAAACACTGTGTGAACTGACAACTTATGTTAAAGATTGGAGTCATAGCTACAACCACCAGCCTCATTTTAGTTGTGTGTAACTAAGAACTGTGCACCTCACCTTGTGCCTGTCTGTAGCCACTTAGTTTGTGGCTTCTAAATTAAAGGGGTTGTCTCACTACAAGGATTTTCTTTATGTTAAAGATATTGGAAAAACAAGTCACTTTGTAATATGTGTCCATTAACAGTGTCCTACCTATTCCTAGATATCTCCTGTTGTATGGGCTGCAACAGATCCTCAGGTTGCTATAGCTACAGACCTGTTTGATCTCTCCTGATAGGCTGCCAGCACTGGTTGCTACAGCTACAGACCTGGGTTCTACTGCAGCCTAGAAGAAGCTTGTAAACACGCCCCTGAATTCAAAATGAAACCAAGAAAACAGGACTGAGATAAGATGAATCAATGTAGTGAGACAGCCCATTTAACTCAGTTTGAGGAACATTAGTGTCTGGACTATGTCTTTTCCTGCTGTGCCATCACTCCCGCAATTGGACTTGCCAAATGTCTTGGTTAAAAGCCATCCCCTACCCCAATTCAGGGATTTTGCCTACCCACAACAATACTTCTTCACTTTGTTCCAGCTGGAGTCCCATGTAAAAGGTGGGCTTAGCTAATGCTTGATACTGGCATATTTTAACCACCCATGATAATCCTGCCCTGTATCTGTGTAAACATATTAGTGTAGATCTAAAAAAAAATGGTAGTTACACACAAAGGATAAAGCTTCAGGCATTACAAATTGATTGCATTCCTATGAAAAATATTCGTACTTTCTAAATCTTCTTCGTTTGTATGAGGTTATGGTTTAATGATATCGCTGATGTCATAAACAAGGTTTGTGTTACAGTTTCTCCTTTTAACAGTTGCAACTAAGACTTTATTATAAGAATCAATTGTGGGTGTGACATTATCATAAATCAGGAAAATTCTCATCTTGTTGTGGAAACATACTTCTTTACATGCAACCTTTCATTTCTGCTTAAATATAACTGCCATATACTGTCATATTTTTGCTTCAAATCAGATATTTTTGTGAAGAATGTTTTCTTATAGGTTCCATTGAACAAAAAAACACTTAGAAACCTACAATATGATGGACCTCATTTATCAAAACTGTCAAGCAGTAAGACTGTCATTGTTGACAATAGCAACCTATCAAAGCTCAGATTTCATTTTTTCAGTGCAGTTAAAAAAAGTGAAAGCTGAGCTCTGATTGGTTGGTATGGACGACAAAGTCAGTTTTACAATTAAACAGTTTTAATAATGTCCATTGTCCTCTTGTTTGTAATATCATTAAAACTTACCTGTCAGTCAATCAAATGATGAAATAAAAACATGGGCTACATACACTTGTTATTTTCCTGCAAAGTGACCTGAAGCTGTTGCGTTGTTTCTATCCATCAACTGAACTTCAGTAGGTGGTTGCACAGCCAGACTCTAACAACTCTATAGAAGCTGGCACTTCCATTCCATTAGATCCAGTTATGCATTGCACCTTCATTAGAAAAGCTCTTAGGGCTTGTCCCCACGGCAAGGGTTTTTAGACGGTTTTACAGATGGTGTTCGGTTTTGAAAACCGTCTGTCAAACTTTACAATGGACCTCTATGGAAAATCCGGCCAGCGGTCCGAAAAACATAGAACATGTTCATTCTTCCGCTCGGTTTTCAGGCGGAATATGAACAAGTCTATGCGAAGGGGGAGGGCTTTTCTGTGCACGTCCGCAAAACAGAGGAAATACCGGTCGGATGATCCGACCGGTATTTGCTCTCTGCTGTGGGGACGGGCCCTTATGCATTGAGCACTTGGAATCCAGCCCCAAACCTAAACGTTGCCTTTATTTTAGGAATGAAAGAGAGGCCAACACTCTATGAGCGTTATGTAGTACATGGGAGCAAGCCTATGCAAGCAACAACTTGGCCGACTTCTTGTAACCTAGCTGTGCTTTAAAATACAAGTTCACCTAACAACAGGCAGGGCTGCCATCAGTAATTTCTGACCCCATAAAGCCAAAGCATCTGGGCTCCTCCTGCCTATCATCAGTTTCCGGCTTGCACCTGATCAGTGGACCCCTTTAAGAAGTAAAACCTCTAGTGGCCGGCCTTTTGACTGAGTGTACTTAGTTAAAACAGCTTTTTTAGGAGATAATATGATTACCACTTTTGGTGTTTATTAGATTGACTCTCATATACACATACATTGGTTGAAACATTTGCCAGCATTTTACTACACATCTGATCGACACTGTAGGTTAGAAGCGATTGAATCTTGACATATTGCCAGAAATGTTTGAAGTTAGTGTTGATGGTAGCATGTATGAATTGTGACCTAATCAACATTCGCTGTTCTTGCCCAGGTCACAGAACAAGGCACACACTGACCCGAGCATTTTTGGCAAATTTTCAATGTGTTGAGTTGTCATTCAAAACTACAACCTTTTCAGACCAACCATAACCATAACATGTCATTTACTATGCAGCTACATAGTATACATCCAGCTTCAGTTTATAGTGTATAAAATCAACCGTGAGTCATGTAAGTAAATACCAATGTTAAATGTTAAGAATGATAAAAATGTTGTGCATGTGCATAATAATAATACTAAGTGTAAACAGATCCAAATCCGTGCCTGTAATTCAACCAAGTCTGATACCAAGGGGAAAAAATGAATGTATTCTATTATTTTTTAGATGGATATTATGGCTTTATTAAATATCTTTGTCATAATAGTGCATCTCTTATAGATGCATGGGGCTTTTTCGTTATAATAAAAAATTTTATTATTTTTTACATTTCATATACATGTTCATACAGGTTTAACCCATTACAATTTTAACACAACTGCAATTTATTATTTTTTTTATCTGTAATTCTAGTAAACTTCCAGTTAGCTCAGAATGTAAGAATCTATCCGGCCCATCATTGTCAAGAAGAAGTTCACTATCTCGTCTCTCTACCTGGTCCCCCGAGGAGTGTGGCATGGAGCTGCCATTGAGCCGCAAGTGCTGGAGTGGATCAGAAACTGACCTTAGAGTATCTCTGTCAGAAAGTGCTCAGAAGCGTTCAGATCTTGTTCAACGCTTAAGAGAGGCTCAATCAAAACTGGAGGAGCAATCAGAGGAGCTCAAAAAAAGAGACAAAGAGCTAGAAATGAGCAGAGCCAAAACTGAGCTACTGGCTGTAAAGCAAAAAGTAAGATGTCATGCATGTTTTCACCAGCACTAACCAAAGTAGGACACTAGAGCGACATGTATGAACGGGGCTGCGCCAGTTTTCTGGTGTACTTTGAGCCAAAAAGAATGTATGAGCAGGTGCACTCTAAACTTTGGCGCAATAAGCCCCTTTGTAGTGCACCAAAGACACTTTTTAATGTGCCAAAGCTTTGAGGTGTTCTGGGGGCATGTCACACTACATTTGTAGAATGACACACATTTATGATACTTTGACGCCAAACCTAGGAGCATAACAATTAGAACAGCCAGACCAGATTATAGGTGAGCTGCCTGAGCTAGACTTGTCGTATTGGCACTACAATGCGCCTGTATGCATGAACTGCAGAAGAACAGGTTCATATATTCTGGTGCATTCTTCACTACCTTAAATCTATTTAGAGCTGGCCTGTTTGTGCCAACGTTTATACCTGTCACCCCTAGAATGTTAAAGAAAATTTGACATTTATTACCTTTACTGCACTTATCCAGTCGTGAAACAACAAGGTAAAGAAGGGTGTGATTAACCCTCAAGGGCAGGGTCCTCTCTAGCTGTGTCACAGTTGGTGGTTATTTAGTATTATTATTTTATTTTTTTCGTCTTATGTTATTAATTTAAACCCCTTTTGAATATACAGTGCCGTGGAATTAATGATGCTATAAAATAATAAAACCCTAAACCCATGTATGGCCTGACAGATACCACCAACAGGAACAATAAATGTGATATAAATGGGGTCTAATAGAAATGATGATGATGTAGCCAAGGGATCTCAAAAATGAAGGGCACGTGTGACCCCTAAGGGCATGTCCCCACGACACGGGTTTTCGGACGGTTTTTCAGGCGGTTTGCGGTCTTGCAGACCACCTGAAAAACTGGCCAAAAATGAGCACAATGGTGCTCTATGGAAAACCTGTGCAGCAGTCCCCACTACACGGGTTTATCGTCCGGCGGTTTTTCCGCCCGTGGTCCGGCCGCCAGACATTCAACAAGCACAATCTTCCGTCCGGTGAATGTGAAGGGGGACGGCTTTTCTCCGCTCATCGTGGAGAAAAGCCGTCATCCCCGCGGCCATGGGGACGGCCGCAAAACAGGACAAATACCGGCCAGCTAAACCAACCAGTATTTGTCCTCTGCAGTGGGGATGCAGCCTAAGTTTGTTATTTGCAGCCTGTGCGGCACCGGAGTTCCTGGGACATTCTCAGGCCAGCCAAGAGCAGGCCAAAGGAGAAATGCATTAGTCCCCGCTGTTTAACTCCTTAAATGTTGCAGTCAAAAGCGTCTTTGGCATATAAGGAATATGACAAGGGTGGAACATGGGGCAAATACATTGCAGTTCAGTAATGTACTGGAAAGAATTTTAACAACAATTAAGCGATTGCTCAGTCCAGTCCCATATTGGGATAGTCAAACCCAATATAATGCTTCTGCAAGCACCAGACTGTGTAGCTATATTCTAGTATTTTTATATGTAGCAAGATCTCTATATGACTTTAATATTTTTATCTGCCGGAGTGGAATTTATCCTATTAATTCCACCAATTATATTTTCAGAAGTGTTCTGATTTAATACAGATACTGAATCACTTTATAAATGGAAGCCATTTTCAACATTTTTAAGATATTTGTTAGCTGTCAGTGAATAAGAACATTCAGCTCTAGGTACCAGCAATGCTCTCAGCTGAGAAGTAGGTACATTTGTATCTGGTTTAGGCAATGCCCTTGTAATTGAATACAAAAAGTATCCTCATCTGCCTCATTCGGTCTCGCCAGAGTAGTTATTACAATGGAAAGAGAAAAAAGATAACATTTATGGGAGGGGGGGGGGGCTACGTGAGTTTGAAATGTTATTTTATTACCTTTCTACCTACTGAATAACTGTAGAACTAAAGCAGTTTCCTTCCATTGAATGGCAGATAAAGGGCACATGTATACAGTCACATTACTGCTCTGTTTTGTATGGAGACATAATGGGGATTCCAAAGAGGTTCTTGGGGACTCTATTGTACCTCTGTATACCTCAGATTTCACACTGATTTTTTATTTTTTTGTAGGATTTAGAATTTTGCAGGCCCCACCAGATTCTGTATGTACTGAGATGCATATAGCAGCAAATAGAAGCTATGCAGTTTTGTAGGTTTTATATTAGCCTTTAATTTATAGCATTACTATTTCCCAGTCCTGGTTCAATTCTGTGTTGAGCTTTCATTTGTTGTATTTTGTTTTGGAATTAGAAAAATGGAAAAGAACGGTTATCCATTGATTTCAGTTTTCTTCAGTTTAGCTCTGTTCCATCAGATTTTGTTTTTTGTTGCAGCATGCAAAACAAATTGAAATCCCACAGCAAGGACCCATTTTTTTGTTTTACATTGAAATAATTGGAAAATGGATACAAACAAATAGGTATCAGTTTCTATCCATTTTTACATTCGTTAAACAGATATGTCAATTTTTTGTAACAAATTTTAGACAATAAATACAAAAAACTGATCGGTGCGTAATGGAAATAAACTGATAAAAGTGGAAAATAGTACCGTTTTTTTAGGGTACATGCAATGGATCAGTTAAAAACCCCCAGAAGAATGCACTTTCATTTGTATCAGTTAACATCTGCTTTTGGATATAGATTAGTGTTGAGCGATTATTATCGACAAAGTTGAAATCGGCATAGTTTATATGGTGATCAGATTTTTTAGACTCGTTTAATTTGGGTTTTAAAATTGTGCATCATCTTTTAAGATCGCCCCATTTTCGGCCCTTTCCTGAAATTTTGGGCGGCAGCAAATCAGCTTACAGAATAGAGCAGGGTGAGATGTGTGTGCGACGTCTAAAGGGGATGTGTATGGTTGCGATTGGCTGGAAAAATAAATGCCTTTTTACATAGAACAGGGTCCTGTTCTGTCAGTGTCTTCAGCGTCTCAGAGAGAAAGGACGTGCGCTCTGCTTGTGTCCAAAAGTCAGCGAAATTTTTATTTTTTTTCAAAGGAAACCTTACTATTGCTGTGATCCTTAAAATTTTAGTTAGATTAGAGATTGGAAGATTTTATGCGTTAGGTAGAAATTTTAAAGGGCATCTACCGCTGTAAATTCAGGCGGTGGAGCGGGGGGGGGGCCCCCGGGGGCGAACAAGACAAGTCATAAAGAATATGGATAAAGTTCACAAGACTAAGTTTGGTGAACTTTATAGTTTTTATAGAGTTGTTATTCGTATAATAAAGATTTTTTTGGCACCTTTCAATTACCTGTGGTGACTATAAAATTTCTGGGATTCAAATTTAAGTGCGGTGGAATATAACAAAGGGGGAATGGGCAAAATTGAAATGAACACCTATCTGAAATGTATATGATAAAAAAAGTGGAGTTTTGCCCAAAACAAAGAGACCTGCATTTACTAGAAAGAGTGTATCCTATAAGTTCAGGCTGCCCAATATTCAAGAAATATTTAAATTAAAAAAACTGTTAATAATAAACCTATTGCAGTGCAATGTTTACACTGGGGGCGACATGTATGAACGGGCTTTACCCGTTTTCTGGCGTACCTGCCCCCCCCCAGCCCAAACCCCCTGTGGGGACGCAGCTTTCCCCCACTTTCGGCTCGGTGCATGAAGGGCGGGCATGGGCGCGGTGGGGCGCGGTGTAGGCTTTCCCGGGGCTGGACGCGGCGCGCTCTATACCCCCAGGCTGTACCATCGGGGCTCCCCAAATCGGGCGCTAGCAGCCCGAAAGAAGCGGGTTTTTTTTTTGGTCTAAATCCCCGGCAGAGGCGAAGTGAAGCGGATCCGAAAGCGAGGAAGGGATGAAGATCGCGACAGAAATCTCGGCGCTCCGCTCCGTGCAGAGGGTATAAAAAGGGAAAAAAATCGCCTTTAAAAAAGGCGGAAAAAAGTGTCAGAAGAGACTGACGAAAAAAAACACATAATAAAAAAAAACATCATTTTTCCCAAAAACTCTAGAAGGCCCCCAATAAACAAATATGATTTTGAAAACCCGGGAAAGACAGTAATTAAAAAATTTAAAACCTTTTTTCATTGGTCGGCAGAAACGGCCAATCAGAAGGGGAGCGACAGTGAACCTTTAAGCTATGGGGAAAATTGACAACAAAATCCCGGCGGGATAATTCAAAATCCAGTAAAAAGTGAAAAGAGCTGTTTGGGTGAGCTAGCGGGGTCTCGGCTACTCGCCAAAACAGAATGGGAGCGCAAAGCCCATTCTTTTATGGAAAGTGAGACCAATCAGAATCCGGGGGGATAATTCAAAATACAGAAAAAAGAAAAAAAGAGCTTATTGGCTGAGCTAGGGGGGGTTTGGTACCCACAATCAGAGCGTGAGCATTCTCCCCATTATACTTAGGAGAGATGACGCATAAAATTCGGCGCTCAGGCCGGCGGCAGAAGATTAATCAACAAATTATTTTTAACAGTTAAAACATTGTAGAAAAGACCAGAAAACTTCTTTAAAAAAAGCAGTTAAAAACCCAACAACGGTTCGTCGCCGAGACGGCCTAACAGGGGAAATTTCCATGGGGGAAATTTCCGGGAAAACAGAATTCAATTTGTAAAGCTATTCTATTTGGGCGTATAAAAAGCCCAAACAGAATGGAGGACAATGCCCAAATTTGATCCTTTGGGGGAGGAATTACCCAAACAGAATAGCACAGTGGCCCCTTCTATCCTATGGAGAAAAAAAGGACCCAAAAAACAAAGGCGGGACATTCAAAATACAGTAAAAAGCAGAAAAAGCTGATTGGGTTTAAGGGGGGGGGGGCTCGTCCAGCTTTGCCAACAAGCGCGAGTGCTTTCTCATAGAGTTCTATGGGAATCGAAATTTAAAAGGGCGCGTAATTTGGCCAATGGGGGCGGGGGACCCTCTATGGTTTTTTTAAGCAATCTGGTATAAAACGTAATGGCTGAAATCAAATTATAAACCTACAGAAGTTGTCCGATGTGTATATAAAAGGAAAAAAATATGTGGCTAAGAAATAAAAATTTGAAATCAAAAAATCATGCTTATTTTTTATTTTTGATGCCCCATCTATTGATTTGGCTAACGAAAAAAAGAAATAAACATGATTTATGGACTTTTTTTTTTTTTTTTTTGCCAAATTAGTTTGTTTATATACAATCAGCCAATTCTGTAGTTTTTAATTTTTATTTCAAATGTCACCTTTTTATACCGATTGCATTTGAAAAAACCCCTAGGAGCGTCGCTCGCTTCCCATGGGCAAATTACGGGACCTTTTTAAATTTCGATTCCCCTTTGAATGTAGAGAAGCAGCCCGCTCTGATGGGGGTAAATGGGGGCGAGCCCCCGCTGCTTAACCCTCAGCTCGTTTTTTCCTTTTTTATTATTTTGAACGCCCGTCGTGGATTCTGATTGGTGTAAACTTTCCCCCTAGGCTAGAATGGGACTTTGTCGCTCGTATTTGATTGGTCTAAACTTTCCCATAGCCTAGAAAAGGGGGTTTGTCCTCCAAATTTTGATGGTTGAGATAGCCAAGCCCCCGTTATCTCCCAATCCTGTTTTTAGCATTTTTTTATTTTAAGAGTCCCCCGGGGGATTTGATTATCAATCCTGCCCCATGTTTTAATATTTATGTGTCCCATTTGATTGGCCGGTTTTTGGGGACCAAAGAGAATAGGGTTTTTAGAATTTGAAATACTGTATTTCCCCGGCCATTTTCCCTTCCAAACTTGTTAGGATTTGGAAAGGATTTTGTTTTATGTAATTTTATTTTAATGTTTAGTCTTTTCCTGAGGAAAGTAGAACGCCTTTTAAAGGCTTTTGGATTTTACGCCGCACCCACATGGGGGAATGATTTTTCCCGCTCCAGCCTGTCTGCATCGGGAACTTTTTTGGGGCAGTCCCGCACGGGGCCCCAAGTCCCCCATGGCCCCACACATGGGAGGCGCGGCGGACTTTTCCCCGAATTTTATGAGGGCACTTTCTCGGGGGCGAATCTTCGGCGCGCCCCACAGCGCCCATGCCCCGCACTGTCCCCCCCACTGGGGAGGCGCGGCGGACTTTTCCCCGCAGTAGATCGCACTACCTGGGGACAAACTCAACGCGCGCCGAACTTGCCCATTTCCCCCACTGCACCCGAACGCTGGGAGGGGCGGGGATTTACATGATAGTTGAGCGGGCCCGTCCCCGACAAAAACCCCGCGCAATTCCGCCGGGAAATGGCGGAAAACGGGACCCCGACCCGGCGAGCTTCATACATGTGGCCCTTATGTAGCATTGCACTGCATGCTTTATTATTAAAGTTTTCTGTTGAAATATTTCCTGGTTTTTTGGGCGCCCTGAACTTATTTTGGGATACACATTTTTCTAGAATGGGTCTCTTTGTTAAGGGCAAAACTCCCCCTTTATTTTCAGATACATTTTTAGATAGGGTTCATTTTCAAATTTTGCCCATTCCACCTTTTTGATTTAAACCCCCCTTTCCTTAAAATTTTAATCCAAATTTTATAGTACCAAGGGGAATTGAAAGGTGCCAAAAATTCTTGTATTTTACGAAAAATAACGATACGTGTTTTTTTACTTTGGCGCCAAAAAACTTTGTTCATTGAGGCAGCTTGCACTTAAATTTGAAAAACCAAATTTTTGTCACCACGGGAATTATAGGGGCCCAAAAAACCTTGTATTTTCCGAATCATTTCGATCGTGTTTTTTTACTTTGGCGCAGGCCGCTTTGTTGATAATCTACTTTGCAGTTAAATTTGAAACCCAGCAATTTTGTAGTCACACAGGTAAATTTTAGGTGCCCCAAAAAACCTTTTTTTTTTCCCAATACATTTTAGTAGTGTTTTTTCACTTTGGCCCAGGCCCCCCCCCTTGTTGATAGATCTACTTTGCAGTTATATTTGAATCTAGCAAATTTTTTTTTGATTTGAGGGATTTGAGAATAGCTGTGATTTGCCCCCTTTTTTTAAAAAGAGATTTCCCAAAACCTTCCCTACTTCTCAAATTTTTATTTTCTAACTTTGGGGCGAAATTCGGTTGTAAAGCAGCAAAGAGGGGGGTAGGAAATGGAGGTAGGGTACGAGAAAGGGCTCTTTTTTGCTGGCGCAACAGCATGCCGCGGATCGTCAGTTGCAGGGCCGTCGGCTGTCATCGCTGGGTCAGGGCCCCCGTGAATCTCAAGCGAACACTCCCCAAATCTGCCCTTCAGTGGTTAATGAAACCCTCCCTTTAAAGCGTCTTCCCTCCTGCCCTTTCCCGCACGGGCCACAAATTTTGTCATCAGCATCACCAGAAACCCGTCCAAATGAAGCCCCCCAAAAAATGTAAACCCTCGGGGTTACCCAAACTGGGGATTTACCTTTTCTGAAAAAATTTCTTTGATGAAAAAAAGGGGGGGTTTGGGGGTCAGAAGGCATTTTTAAAAGATCCAAGGGGCCCAAAGAGGATGATTTTCCTGCTCTGACGCCCATTTTACTGTTTGGCCTTCGAGGAGGAAAAAGGGGAAGCCGGTCAATTGGCAAAAACCCCGGGGCGGGTCGGAAACGCCTTGCATTCCCTTTTGGTTGTAGCCCGCGACTCCGGGGATGCAGAATGTCAGGACGAAAAAGGCCCACCTGTGTTGATGATGTTGATGACGCATTTGGGACCCAAACCCGGGTCTTTTCAGCAGAATTTGCTTCAAAAGGCTTAAAAAAATGGAGGGGGGAAGCGATGGGGTAGTGTCAGTCGGGTTCCCCCTAAAAAAGGGAGGGGGCGGTCGCAAAAGTCCGCTGATATGATTCCGCCACCCCACGGTCAGCGCAAAACCCCGCCCTCGTTTTATCGCCGTCAAAAAGGCCCCGGACCTCTCAACCCCTGGGCCTTTTTTTGACCAACCTCTGTTCCCTAGCGATTTCATATCCCGCTTTTGCCGTAAACCCCCTTTAAGTAGGGGGCAAAAACCCTTAGGGGGTTTTAACCCCCAAAACATGTCTAGTCCATGCGCGAATGCATGAGTTGAAATGGAGGCAACATTTGGCCAAAAAAGGGCCCCGGGACGAGGGCCGGGCCCCCAAAACCAACTGTCCCCACCCTCTGTCCCCGCCTCCTCCTTCCTCCCGCCACCCCCAAGCTTTCCCTCAGCTGCCCATGTCTTCAGAGTCATGATCAGGGATCACCCTCCGCTTCACCCTCCCCCGGCGCCCGAATACCCCCGGGAACCACCAGAGCCCCAATCCAAACCCTTCCCCTTTCCCGCCAGTTTGCAAAATGCCGCCAAACAGTGGCCAGTCTAGCAGCCAGCCTTCTTTTTTCCCGGGTTTGGGAGCAGAAAAAACACTTTAACCCAAACCACCCAAAGCCAAAAGCATGAATGTGGGGCATTCCCGGGCTTTTGGGCCCTTTGGGAAAAATGTTGCCTTTTGTTGGGGGACAAAGATGGGTTCCCCCCGTCAGGGGCCCTTGGGCCTTTGCCCCAATTAAACCAAGATGCCGGCAGGCATTTTTTTTTGCCAGAAAAGCCGTCCTGCCCGGGCCCGCCACGTGTAATCTAAATTTAAAGCGCGTTGTTTTGAAATCTGTGGGGGAAAAAGCCCAAATCTGCTCACCGACACAGGGAAACTAGTAAGCACGGCCATGGCCGCATTTTCTCTGTGCAGCTCACTGGGGGGGGCCGGGTGGATGTCTCTGGGGGTGAGGGTTTGGCTCCAGGCTCGGGCCACCCCTTTTTCAAAACCGCGGGATGGTGCAGGGTTCTTTCCCCCAAGGTCCTTGGGTGGATCAGGGTGCCCAGGAAAACCCCGGGCCCGTGTTAAAATTTTAAATTTCTGTCTTGGAGACCTCCACCCCACAGGTCGGAGCTGGGGAAAGGGGTTTATCCGCAACGAGCCGAGGCGGGGTTGGGTGCCAAAAAACCTTGTCCCGGGCCCAAGGTGGTGTGCGAAAAAGGGGGAAATTGCGGGGTTTTTTTTGGGCCCCTTTTTAAATGGGTAGGCGGGAAAGACACCCCTTTGCCTCCCCCATGTCTTAAAACCTTGTCGTCCAAAAAAATTTTAAAAAGAGTTTCCCCGGGTCGGGACTGCCTGTGAGGAAGACTCGATGTCTAAGTTCGCACTTCCCCCGTTGCCCCCTCTTCGTCCCGCCTGCCTGCTTTGGGCAGGTCGTCGGCCCCCCCTCCCCCCGTCTCATTTTTTGACGTGGCAACACGCGGGAAATTTCCACCCTCCACAGGGCTCCAGCGATTGTGGCAGCGGCAATGCCTTTTCGCAGTACAAAAGTGACAAAAGGGCCCTGCCCAAACCCAGGGTGGCGGACCTTGGGGTGTTAAAGCCACCGAAAAAGGGGAGGCAGGTAAAAGAGCTTTTGCCCTCCTTGCCAGTTTTGAAGAAGCCAAAAAAATGGCCCATGGGGCCCTTTTGCCCTTGTAAGAAAGGCTTTGTGGTGTTCTTAGTTCGGGAAAACTATCTTTTTGGGGGACACTCTGAAACAACAGGTCCCCCCAGCGACGGAGGGGGAAAGATGGGACAGAGGCGGACACGGAGCCTTTTCCTCCGTAAAATTCCACGGGCCCCGACGTTTAAATTTTTTCCCATCGGTCTTCATTAGGCGTGGTTGGGGTCCAGAGTTTGTGCAAGGGGGCCCGATCACTTTCGGGGTGTTTCATCTCAGGAAAGGGTCAGGGCTTTTTTGGGGGAAGCTGGGGGACCGGAGGGAGGGGGGAAGGGAGGGGGGGAGGAGGGGGGAATTTCCTAGACACCGCCCGGTTCCCCGACGTCCCTCCCTTTGGGGAAAGAGTTTTGGGGGGAATTTGGGCGGAGGAGGAAGATGGGGAAAAGTTCAGTTTGCTAGGGGCCCCTCGCCCAAGAGGTTTGGGGAAAAATAAAGGGGCTCCATCTTCAAATGGGGGCCCTTGGAGCCCATTTCCCCCCAAATGATCCTCGCATTAAGGAAATTCCAAAAATGAAAAAACAGTTACGGGGTTTGGGCCCACCCCCCTGGATCCCCGGTTAAAAAACAAAAATCAAACTTTCCTTAAACCCACCAAAATAGAGGGGTAAAAAATGCAGGAAATGAAGCCCTTGCTGATTGATCAACGGGAGAATTTTTGGGCGTCTGCTTCACTTTTCCCCAAAATGTCACGGTTGGAACAACTTCAGCGACGGGGAAAGATTTAGAGTGCCAAGTAGCGTAGGGGGCAGCGCAGGAAAGGGTTTTGGCCCAGCAAGCCCTAATGGGTAAAACCTTTGGGGGGAAATTTCTTTGTTTACCCTCCCCCAAACCCGCTTTCAATGCAGGGAAACACATCCAAACAAAGAGACCCCCTTAAGCTCATGGTGCAAAACTTTTCTGCGTTCAAAAACCGTTATTTTTGTATGTTTTCCCGGACCCAATAGACTTCTGGGTACCCACAAAATGGACGAAGGGCCCCAGATGGCTCGCCCGCCATAGGGGGTGTTTTGCCCTTTCCCAGAAAAAGCCATTTACCCCCGGTCATATTTTGGGGGCCCTTAAAGGACGTGGAGGAGTCATTAAAAGAAAAAAACGCATGGGCTTTCCACAGATAATTTTGGATTTTTAAACTTTCTTAAAGATAAAATCGGGCCCTTTGGATCTTTGATTTTTTGGGGGGGAATTCCCCCGGGGGTAAACCGATTAGTTGCCAGTTTTATTTCCCTTTTTCCCTCTTCAAACAAAAATGGTCCTCTTGAAAAATTTTTTTTTTAAAGGGTTTAATTTTTTACTGAAATTTTTTTTCCCTTTTTTCCCAACAGTTCTTTTTGGGGTTTTGCTGTGAGGAGACTGTAAAAGACACCCAAGGGGTTTCATGACAAAAACCGTATTCCATTTACTCACTTTATCTTTAGAAGTTTTCGATTGTCAATGGTTTTTTAGGTCATGTTGCTGTGAGTTTCAGAATTTTTTTATGGCCTTTGGAAAAAGGGAAAAGTGGCTTTTTTAAGTGGGATTTCTCCCTCACAAATTTTTTAAAAAGTGGCTGAGGGAAAATATATTTTTAAATTTTTTGGGGTCATGTTAGCTGTTTAGATACAGCAATATTTATGGTCCCTTTTGGAAACAGGAAAAAAGTGGGGTTTTTTTAAATGGCTTTTTCCTACAAATTTTTTTTAGTGGGTGAGAAGTTTATTTATAATTTTTTTGGGGGCTTGTGTGGGGAGATAAAGCCCAAAAATCATGGGGTTTTTGGGCAGAAAAATGGCTTCTAAGTGGCATTTCTTCCCCCACAATTTTTAATTGTGGGGAGAAGTATATTTATAAAATTTTTTTTTGGGCTTTTAGCTGTGAGTTTCGCCAAATAATCATGGTCCTTTGGAACCAAAAAGTGGCTTCTAAGTGGAAATTTTTCCCCCACAATTTTTAACAGTGGCTGAGAAGTCATTTTTTTTTAATTTTTTGGGGTCAAAAGCAGCTTTGGAAAAAAAATTTTTTCCGGCCTTAACATTTAACAGGTCCTTTTTTATAAAAAAATGTTTCTAACAGCCCTTTGTTTTCACAATTGTCAAGGTGGCTCAAGGGTGATGGGTGTGTCAGAAAAAAGGGAAAAGGTAGGACAAAGTTTTGGACCCCATATTGCAAAATGACTTGTTTTTGCAGTCCCTTTTTAAAATAGCTATCAATCCCTGGGATTAGACAAACCCTTTAAACACAATTAAAAAAAAAAAAAAACAAAGACATGGTTTGGGGTTCCCTTCCCTTTTTAAAAAAAGTGTTTTCTAGGGAAATTTAAACTACTAAAAAACTTTCATGTACAAAATTGTGGTAAAAAAATTCCCCGAATTGTACAAGGGAGGTACAGGAAAAAATTGACCAGATGTTGGGTTTTTTCGAGGCATGGAGTATGGAAACACGGACAGGAAACAAATTTCGAGACAATTTCCTCCAGCACGTTAAGTTTAAAAAAAAAAAAAAGGGAAAAAGGGTTTCCAAGGAAAAAAAGGGGACCGGGGTGGAAAAAGGAACGGTTTTAAACCCCAAATTTTTTTCCAAAATGAAACTCAATTGGTCCGCACTAATACGGGGAGGGAAGCGCTACCCAGGACAAGGACTGTATATGGGCCGTGAAACTAAAAAGGTTTGGGTTTAAAGACTCATTTTTTTCCCGGGGGACTTTTTAAATTTTGGGGGTCATTGGGAGGTTTGGGGCCATGCTGTGGCCCCCCGGGAAGTTTTTGTCAATGTCCCGTTTAAACTTTAAAAAATTTGGTTGAAAAAAATCCTTTTCCCCGGGAATTTTTTAAAGGGGGGGGTCTTTCAAAGGGTTTTGGGGGTCATGCTGTGGCCCCGGGGAAAAGGGTTTTGTCAATGTTTCCCGTGAAACTAAAAAGGTGGTTGAAAGACTCCTTTTTTCCGGGCACTTTTTTTAAACTGGGGGTATGCAGGGGTTTGGGGGTCATCTGTGGCCCCCGGGCAGGTATAGTCAATGTCCCGGGGAAAAATAAAATGGTGGTTGGAAAAACTCCTTTTTCCCCGGGACTTTTGAAATTTTTGTTTTGGGGGCAGACAGGTTTAAGGGCCTTCTGCGGTACGGACAAGTATAGTCTATTCCCGTGAAACCCAAAAAGGGGGTTGAAAGACTCCCTTTTTTTCCGGCACTTTTGAAATTTTGTGGGTCGACAGGTTTTTTAAAGGTCATTCTGCGGGAAAAAGGGCGATATAGTCAAGTCCGTTAACTAAAATGGTGGGTTTAAAGAACCCTTTTTTCCGGGCCCCTTTTTTAAAAGTGGGGGTCGCAGGTTTGGGGTCATGTGTGGCCCAGGACAGGTTTGTAATGTCCAGTGAAAACTTTAAAATTTGGGGGTTTTAAAGACTCCTTTTTTCCCGGGGGGGTTTTTAAAACCTTGGGGGGCCCTTTCAGGGTTTTGGGGGTCATGCTGTGGCCCCGGAAAGGTATAGTCAATGCCATGTGAAAAATAAAATGGTGGTTTTTAAAAAATCCTTTTCCCGGCACTTTTTATTTTGTGGGTCAGACCCGGTTTAATGGTCATTCTGAGGTTTCAAGGGGCAGGTATAGGGCAAAGTCCGTTCCCAAATAAAATGGTGGTTGAAAAAACTCCTTTTTCCGGACACTTTTTTTAAAAATGGGGCATGCAGGTTTTGGGGCCCCCCCCCCCCCATGCCCTTGGGGCCAAGGGCCCCCTATAGTCCCCAAAGGGCCAGTTCCAAAAATAAAAATGGGGTTGAAAGACTCCTTTTTCCCGGGACTTTTAAATCTGGGGGGCATGCAGGTTTGGGGCTATGTGCTTCCAGGACAGGGGTATTCAATGTCCGTTCAAATTAAAAAAGATGGTTCAAATTTATTTCTGCCTTTTTAGCCTTTTTAATTTTTTGGGGGATGAGGTTTTTGGGTCCCTGCTGTGGTTTCAAGACAAAAGGGGTAGTGAAAGTTTGTGTTTTTTTTTTTTTTTCTTTGGTTTTTATAACCTTTAAAGGGGTTGCCTAAGTTTTAGCACGTATCCCTTTGCTGTTGTGGATGTTTTAAATTCCCGCTTTTCCGCCCTGTTTGGGTGTAAGAAAGGGAAAGGGGTTGTTGCTCTCCCATAGACTTTAATGGTCTTTGGCCCCATTTAAACGACCGCTCCCCTTTTCGACATCTTGTCGATGTTGGGTTTGCTATCGGAAAATCGAACCCCATGTCGTTTGGGCCCAAAGCAATCGCTTTAAAATAATATTGAAACCCTTCCATTCCCCTTTTTAATGGAAAAACCCAAAGCAAAATAAAACCAGACCTCGATATTGCTTATGACAAACAGTACATTGTCTGTACACGAGATACAGAGCGACATGTCCCAATAGGAATGTGCCATAGTTTTAGTGTATTTTGCACCCAAAAAACTTTTGATGCTCTATTCTCGATATAAATGAACTGTAATTTTACCGAAAAAATAAACGCATTGCAAAGGCGAGATTGGGCAATTTTAAGGGGCCTAAAAAATTTCGTATTAAATATTGTAGCTTTTATACGCTGTGCGCCTGTTTAGGCGCATTTCATGCACTAGTAATTGGGACGTTATGTGCCTTTCCCTTTTGCAATTTCGCCTCGATTTGGGGCATTACATAAAAATAGCATTTATTTTGCTTTGCACCTTGGTTGCGTAATGCACCCTTTTTGACACCCTTAAATTTAAAATGCAAGGTATACTAGAAGCCAGATTTTTGGAAAATATCGTACTTTCAGGGCGCACTTTACAAAAGTTTTTAAAGCGTCTTAAAAAAATGCCCCGGGGACGCCAATTTTCGGCATGTCGCCCCCTTTTTGGTTTGGAAAAAGTTGTTTAAAAAAAGTAATTACATTTAGTGTTCGAATTGGAGCATGATTATAGTTTTAGTCAGCATTTTCATTTATCTTTTTTGCAACTAGAGCCCCAAAAATCCAGGGTTTGAGGGAAAAAGGGAAAAGGGTGGTGGAATTTTGGTTTCCCCTTTTGAGGAAAAAAAAACAACGGGGGAAACTACAAGCAGGGAATGTTTTATTATTATTTATTTGCAAACTCCAATTGCTATCTTAATAATCAAGAATGTACAGAAAATTAACAGAAAATTACTGATACCCAAGTGGATACTTTCACCAAGCTCTTATGTGTCAGCAAGAAGGGGGGCATTCATTGACTATTAAATGTAAATTGTTCTACTCTTAGGTGTCTAGAATATCTGTAGTGTATCCTTATCTGAGTGATTTAGCGCAGTTACCATTGTGTTATAGTAATCTGAACAGGTTTCCTGTTACAAACATTCAGCCTATAAATGCTTTGAAAATTAACATATTGTGTGGAAAAGTGCTGCTCTTTGATAGTAGTGTTGCGCAAATATGTCCTTGTTCCGTTTGACACTGGTTTGACCAAAGCTGTAAAAAAAATTGGGTTTGGGACATCTTTAACCTGAAGTTTTTAATACTTAACTCTATTCCTAACTGTAACTATAGCCCTAATTTAGTTTTAGAGATAGGGGTTTTAGGCCTTTTTAAAGATAACTTACCTCTCTGCAGCACTTCCATGGCCCCCTGTCGCTCCAACATCAGTTTAGCTCACAGGTAGCCTAATGTGAGTGAGGCTGGAAATGACGTGGGAACGTCAAAACAGCACCAAACCTGAAGGTACCACAAAGAAGTAAATTAACCTTATTAAAGGCCTAAATATCCTAAACCTAACCCAAATTTAGAGTTAGCGTTACAGTTATTGTTGCAGATTATTTTTTTTAAGCAGCTTACACCGAAATTCAATTTGTACTGACCCGAATCAAGGCACTCGGATTCAGATTGCATTTGATTTTGACACAAATCCAAAGCGCAACACTATTTGATACCTTGATTTTATTGCTTAGTGATTGGCCATGAATATTTTTTCAATTTATGAGGAAAAACTCTTGCTGTGACAGCATTATGAGAAGTTGCAGCACTCATTAAAGGGGTTGTCTCGCTACAATGATTGGGTTTTAATTAAAAGATCTTTAAAAAACAAGCAACTTTGCAATATATGTTCATTACAAATATCCTACTGATTTTGAGCTAGCCCTGTTCATAGGAGTGTATCAGCTTCTCAAATTTCTATAGCAGCCGACCTGTTGATCCTTATCTTACTGGCTGTCAGGTCTGAATGACTCATCACCTTTGAAGACAGGTCGGAGCAGAGAGCCCCTCCCGCACAGAATGCTTCTGTAGTGGAGGGAGGGGGAGGGAGGACTCTGGCTTCTATGTCCATGCTGCCTGGATTAACCCTGTGTGTGCCTGCTTCCTCCTGCTCTCTACACAGATAGATGTGACAGCAGTGACCCTGTGTGTTACTATAATCATGATGTCTGTGGAGCTGTAACTATAATAATACTATACAGATCAGGGAGGCTTGTGAACAGTTCATGCTGTGCTGTACTAGGGACACATCCTGAGTAACACTTTGCAGCTTCCCTGCCTCTGTTCTGAGAGGGTTTGTTTGTTGTTGCTGGAGATGTGGAGATATGTAAGCTAAGCAGAGGGTATAGGAACACTTGCAGCCCCTCTGTTCTGCTATTAGCAATCATAGACCTCTCTAGGCAGGCACACACAGGGTTAACTCTAGCAGCAAGCCCCCTCCCCCCCCCCTGCTGTATAGAAGTTACAGGTGGATAGCTGCCTGTGTGCTGAGGGGAGGGGGGAGGAGGGAGGAGAAGAGGCAGAGAAGCTAGCACGCCCCTCAATTCAACTCCCATTCACAGACAGAGGCTGAAAGCTATTAATGAGCCACCTCCTTTAACTTTAAGTCACAATAAGTTCTTGGACCAACATAAGGACCCTCATTCTACAGTATAAACTTTTGGTGGGTAAATCTTTGTTCTTTTAAATACTTCATTTATTTGCAAGTTTTTTAAGTATTTAATAGATAAAGTGGAAAATTTGATTTAAGCTAGAGCACCTAGTTTGTTGTGCAGAAATGCATTATACTGGATTAGTGCCAAAAGTAGAAAGTAGCATATTCTAGAAATTTACATTACAAACTAATGCAAATATGAACCAGAAATATAACATTGTGAAATTGAGAGTTCTTTTTAAACAGGATTATAAATCTGGAGATGGAAGTGATGTTGGCCAAATCTAGTTTGGAAAATTTCAACTACAAAAATGAACTGATGAACCAGAAAATATCTATGGTAAAAAAAAATCAATGGATCTGTTTTTCTTATGTTATTTAATTTTTTATACCTGTTATTTGTAACTAAATTATAGGGTGCTTGTTCTGTCAGTGATCCCAAGGAGCTTGTGCAGTTGCATAGCTACAAACTAAAGTAATGAAGAATATAGCCCTCTTTGCTACCATATGTTTTCTAAACTGTAGGGTGTTCTTTTTTTCATTTGTCTGTCTTAACACACCAACCATAATTAAATTAAAATATTTTACATATGTATTGAGAAATCTATCATTTAATCTGAATGTTAAAGTTAAAGGTGTTTTGCAATGAGGTGCAATTGGTTGCTCGCAGCTAGCTGTGGGCCAACCATGCATGTAAATGAGGAGGGCAGCACTTGTGCCTGTCCTCCCCTTTCACTGCTATGGGAGCTACAACTACTTCAAAGAAATCATATTCACCTTTGCACCGTTACATCCTGCTCTGCAGTGACCACCACAGCCAATTGTTGCGTTTAGCAGTCATGTGCCATTCACTTGACATCACTGCTCATGTACTGTTCACTGCCTAAGTAATGATGTCAAGAGATTAGCATGTGACTGCTGAAGCCACTTGGAGGCAGCAGTGCCATTCGATAGGACCAGAAGTTTAAAGGGGTTTTGCCACAATGTAATGTTGATGTGGGATCCTCCAAAATGGGTATTTAATCACTTTTCTAAATATATGTGATTACAAAAAGTGAAGCCTGTGAGAGTTACAGATTTCTTTACATGCTCTTAGTTACTTAAAAGTTTACATTAGACAGGACCAGGAGCTAACAGGGAACTGATCTGGCCAGCCTTGCGTGTTTGCACTTCTTTTCTGATGACAGGAAACATGAAGAAGCTGGCAAGGGACTGTGGAGAAAGTGCAGTGTATGAGCCTGTCTGCTGTATAGATAATCCACTGTTGTAATGTTATTATTTGAGTAAACTTTTGAGACGCTCCCTGATTCCTCACTCTCTGCTCACCCCCTCCCTCTCACCTCTGCAGTGTTCATGACATAGCATGATTTATTTATCTTCTCCCCTGAGCTGATAAGAAGGTAACAAACTCACTTAGTGGCAAAACCCCTTTAAAAGGGAGCTATAGCAGTGGAAAAGAACTGAGTACAGAGTCTAATTTTTTGTTAGCATGTGTAGCCTATTATTGTTTTTAGTATGGACAACTTCATTAAATGCTAGATTTTTGTGCTCTCTCTAAGGGTAATGATGAGGTGAATCGTGAATTAAAGACAGCCAGAGAAAATCTTGTTTACTTCCGAAATCGTGTGAAAATCATTGAAGCAGAAAAAAACCAAGCTGTGGAGGAGCTTAGAAAATTGCAAAAGGTAATCAGGGGCATTTAATGTCAGAATGAGTGCAAGAGGAGAGGTCAGATAGCTTGAGTATTTCTAGGATTAGGGGAAACAGTCAGCTTTAATCCACAAATCTTTTACTGCATCTTGTATTTGCTCTGGTTCACTTCTGGAGAGCATATGCAAGCATACAGTAGAGCCACATTATTATAACCACAGTAAGCTCTGTGTGCAGCAGACAAAGCAGCTAGATAGTCTGGGAATGACTCTATAAAGTCCGAATAGGTTGACATAGGTATCTGTAGCCATGTTGACTACAGTGCATCACACAGCTGGTTGAGGGTTTGTGATGGAAGATCCACAGAGCGAACAGGATAATCAAGGTGTCCCAAAGATTCTCACTTGTGTTTAAGCCTGAGAAATTAGGCCCTAAGGTGGTACTTGGAAGTCTTAGTTATGCTCTTCCAACCAATGTCAGACATTTCTTGCTGTGTGACATATTCCATAGTTCCAGGGAAGTCAAATCAGCATGTATGTGCATGTGCTATTTGCAAGGATGGATTCATACTGAATTGATTGAGAGTTCCTTCCACATGGATAAGTGGGCCCAGAGAATTCAACAAAAACATTCCCACCAGTTTGTGTTCTTTCAGCAGTGATTGCAGGGTGTTTGTTCTTTGTTGTTCTCTTGCCTGACATGCCAATGTCCATCCGTACGGTGAAGCAGAAAACATGACTCGTTGGAGAAGATATCCCTTTGCCAACCAGCAGAGATCTCATTCTGATAATGCTGTGAAACTTTAAGAGTTTTATATCTTCACTAGCAAAGTGCAGTGATCATCCATCTGCTTCAGATCCCCATACACAGTAGGGTTCACTGAACTGTAGTTTTAGGCACATGCTTGGTAGAACTCTGGTTCATTTAGGCAGTGAGCTGCTACAATATAAAGCGTTGGTCCGCCCTCACGTACCTCCATAACTAACGTTTACCTCTTGCATAAATGCTATATGGTGCTCTGCAGTGTCCACATCACTTATTCGCATTGTCCACTCGTGAAACACTTTCACTATTGTGGCACGTAAACAATTCACAAACTTCCCAGTTTTAGAAATACTGCCACCCTTGGCCTGAAAGACAATGATCATCCATTTTTTGCAACTCTCATAAGTTGCACTTTTTACCCATGACAGCAGCAAGGGATACATGTGCAGATAGTCTATAATAGACCTTATATGTTGAAGATTGTTGAGCAATGGATCATGAGCGGTGAGCGGTCCAGTTTTGTTTATTTTGTCAAAACACACCTGATATACATCTAGCTAGTTCACAACACGTGGCTTCCTTCATGAGCTACGTGCTGCTGTTGTCAAAATTAGGAAGTGGTCACAATAATGTGAATCGATTGTACTAAAATGAGCCATTTCAAGTGTAGATATGAAGGCCTTGCATGTACTTGATACTTATTTGTTGAGCATTTAGCTTTCAGCATCCAAAAAATAATAGAGAAGACAGTGGTTGACAAAAATTTCAAGGATGTTTGAACTGTTACAGGCATTGCTACAGCATCATAGTTAACTGTCAGCATGTGCTAAAAGAAACTAAAACACTGGAAAATACTGTAACCATTACATATATAACTTGGACTATGTAAATAGAATAATATATTACAGTTTACTTTCACAGGGCAGTCAACTGGCTCTTAGTCAAACAAATGAAGCAAACCAGAGAGCAACGGATACACTCAGAACTCATCAAAACCTTCAGGATGAGCTTGCTGAACTCCAACTAAACTTTAACAACATTAATCTGGTATGAGCACAGGAACAGGACTAACTTTTCAAATATGAATTATGTCTTAGATTTTATAATTTCTTAAAGATGTTGCTTCCAACAGGAGAAAGAACTTCTGTCCTCCAAAGTATTAAGACTGGACGAAAAAGTTTCAGATCTGACTTTAAGACTGAAAATGGCACAAACTGACAGAGAGCGATTTTTGAAGGTAGATACAGTAACAGAATAACTAAGAAATTATATTAGACATTAGAATTGGCATCAGCTGTTATCAAACTTTATCATCCAACCAGGAAAAGCTTGAGCTGCATCGACGCACAGGAGAGCTATCTCTAGAATTAGAGAGGGCGCAGAGAGGACGGGAAGGGTTTAATGACCAGGTCAGTGATCTCCATATTGAGCTGGTTGGGGCCAAAGCACAGGCAAATCGGCAGGATCAAGAGAAGGTGCAAATGAAAGAAGAACTGGTGATGCTGAAGCAAGTAAGGATTCAATAAATCTTGCTTATGATACAGAGTGCAAAATTGCAGTAGAATCTCTAAACCTATAATTTACCTTGATCCATCTACACAATGACATCTAAGTTTGACCTTCTTTCCTTTTAAACTAGTGGAATACAATATGTGTAAATATACATATGCAATGGTGCAATCTTCTGAATATTAGAGACAAGTTCAGTAGTTGTGATTGTTTACTTTTTATAGATAGAAAAATATTCCTTAAAGGGGTTGTCTCATCTCAAAGCTTCGTAGGATGCATGAATGAAATAATGCTGCTTTGCTGTCACTTCCTGGTCAAGCTGTCTGTAATTAGCATATGAGCTCTGTGTATTCATACTGCTGTGATCTGTGTGATGACGTCACTCACTGCTATCAGATAGAAAAAACAGCAGCAGGAAGGAGTACACAGGTCGGTCACTTGGGAAACCTGAGAGCCCTCAGAAGGTGATAAAATCATTTGTAGCTCTCTAACAAAAAAAAAAGACGAACAACGCTATATATTTGGAAAACGTCTTCATTAGTGTTCCCTACATTTTGCAAGCTATTCTTTGTAGTGAGACAACCCCTTTATGTTTTTATAAACTATGTAAATTTTAAAAAAAAAACCCCCTTCCCCCTTCGGGGCCTTTTTTCCACCCCAATCTGGTTGGGGCCCTTTTTTCTTTGGTTTTTATTTTTTTTTTTGGTTTTGGGGCCTGCCAAAAAAATTTTCTGGGGTTTTTTAAATCTGTTTTTAAAAAAGGCCCCTGAAAAACTTTTTGGGTCTAACCCTTTTTTGGCTTGAACTCCTTTTTCCCTTTCTCCAAAAAAATTTGGCCTCCCTGGCCCCCCTCTAAATTTGGGGGCCCCCTTTTGCCGGCTGCTCCTTTTTTTGGGGGCAAACCACTCGGCGGGGGGGTCCTGGGGGAAAAATTTTCGGGCCCTGGTTCTTTCTTGTTTAAACGGGCCCTTCCCTTTTCCCCTTTTTCCTGCCCTCCACCCTCTGTTTGTTTTTTCCCCTTGGGTAATAGGGAAAATTTCATTCGGGGCCCTCCAATTTTTTGGCGTTCTTTGGGTTTTTTTTTTGGTTTTTCCCCTTTTGCACCCCAAAAAATTTGGGTCCCTGGAAAATTTTTTTTGGGCTTCACTTTGGTGCCTGAATTTTCTTGGTACCCATCTGCTTGTCTTTGGTCTCACCATCGGCCGGGGGGATTCCCTCGGTCATTGGGCCGGGGCCCCCTGGGGTTTTCATTTGGCCTCCCTGCCCCCTTTTTGGCCCCCATTGGTTTTCCCCTTTTTTCCCTTTTCTTTGGGTAAAAACCCCTTTTGTTTTTTCTTGCCTCCAAAAAAAACTGCTTTTTGTCATTTTTTTTGCCCTAAACCGGTGCCCCGGCCCCGGGCAAATCCCCCCCCTTTCCCTTTGTTTTCCCCCCTTTTTGGGCTTTCCCCAGGGGTGTCCTCTCGGGCCCCACCACCCTGGCCTCCCCCCCTCCTGGGGCCAAAACTCCTGGCTCCCTTCCCCCCTCTCTGGGCCCCCCCCTCGGCCGGGAATTTTGGCCCCCTTCGGGGGGCCTTCCAAATTTTTCCCTTGGTGGGGGGGTTTCCCTTTCCGGGCTTTCCCCACCCCTTTTGCTTTGCCGCCCCTCCGGCCTCCACCATCTGCCCCTTTCCCCCCTGGGCCTCCCCCCTCGGGCCCTGCCTCCCTCGGGGGCCTCACCATCTGGCCTGCCCCCCTCTCGGGCCTCACCTCTGGCCTGCCCTCCCTCTGGGCCCCCCCCATTCCCTGCCTCCCTTTGGGGCCTCACCACCGGGCCTGCTCCCCCCTCCTCCCCCCCTGGGCCTCCACCATTGGCCTGCCTCCCTCTCTGGGCCTCCCCCCTCGGGCCTCCCTGCCTCCCTTGGGCCCCCACCATCTGGCCTGCCTCCTTTGGGCCCCACATCTCCCGCCTCCCCTCTGGGCCTCCCCCTCGGGCCCTCCCTCCCCCCTCTTGGGCCTCCCCATCTCTGCCCCCTCTTGGGGCCCTCCACCATCTGGCCTGCCCCCCTTCGGGGCCTCCCCCCCTCTGGCCTGCCTCCCCCTCTGGGCCTAAACCCTCTGGCCTGCCTGCCTCCTCTTGGGCCTCACCCTTGCGGCCTCCCTCTCGGGGCCCCTCCACCTCGGGCCCCTGCCGCCTTTCCTCTCGGGGCCTCCCCCTTTGGGCCGGCCTCCTCTCTGGGCCTCCCCATCGGGGGCCTGCCTGCCCCCCTTTCTGGGCCCCTCCACCCTCTGCCTGTTTCCCCTTTGGGCCCCCACCTTGGGCCCTGCCTCCCCCTCTCTGGGCCTCCACCTTGGCCCCCTCCCTTCTGGGCCCCCACCATCTGGCCTGCTCCCCCTCCTGGGCCCCCACCTCGGGCCCTCCCTGCCCCCCCCTTTGGGCCTCCACCTTGGGCCCTGCCCCTCCTTTTTGGGCCTCCCCCCTCTGGCCTCCCCCCTCCTGGGCCTCCACCTCTGGTTGCCTCCCCTCCCCTCTGGGCCTACCCCTCTGGCCTGCCTGCCTCCCTTCTGGGCCTCCCCCCTCTGGCCTTGCCTCCCTTTGGGCCCCCCCCCTCTGGCCGCCTCCCCCCCTCGGGCCTCACCTCGGGCCTGCTGCTCCCTCTTGGGGCCTCCCCCCCTCGGGCCCTGCCTCCTCCCCTCTGGCCTCCACCTCTGGCCTGCCCCCTCTCGGGGCCCTCCACCCTCTGGCCTCCTGCCCCCCTTTTGGGGCCCCCTCCCCTCTGTCCTCCCTCCCTTTCGGGGCCCTCCCACCATTGGCTGCCTGCCCCCCTCTCTGGCCTCCCCCCCTTGGCCTCCCTCCTCTCTGGGCCCCCACCCTTGGCCTTTCCCCCTTTCCCGGGCCTCCCACCCCCCCCCCCTTCTCCCTCTCTGGGCCTCCCCCTCTGGCCTCCCTCCCCCTCCTGGGCCTCCACCATCGGGCCGCCCCCCTTTTGGGGGCCTCCCCCATCGGGCCGCCCCCCCCTCTCGGGCCCTCCCCCCTCTGGCCTGCCCCCCTCTTGGGGGCCCTTTCCACCCTGGCCCTGCCTCCTCTCTGGGCCCTTTCCACCATTGGCCTGCTCCCTCTTGGGCCTACCATCGGGCCCTGCCTCCCTCTCTGGGCCCACCATTGACCCTGCCTCCACCATCGGGCCCTGCCTCCCCTCTCTGGGCCTCCACCCTCGGGCCTGCCTCCCCCTCTGGGCCTCCACCCTGGCGCCTCCCCCCCTTCTGGGCCCCCACCTCTGCCTGCCTCCCTCTCTGGGCCTCCACCTCTGGCCTCCCTCCCTCTCGGGGGTCCCCCCCCCCCCATCTGGCCTCCCGCCTCCTCCTGGGCCCTCCCTCGGGCCCCCTGCCTCCCTCTTGGGCCTCCACCATTGGCCCTCCCTCTTGGGCTCCCCATCTGCCTGCCCCCCCTTTTGGGCCCTCCCCTCTGGATCCCTTCCTTTCTGGGCCTCACCCTTGGCCGCCTCCCCCTCTGGGCCCCACCTTGGGCTCCTGCCTCCCTCTCGGGCCTCCCCCATTGGTCCTGCCCCCCTCTCGGGCCCCCACCTCGGCCCTTTCCTGCCCCCCTCTCTGGGCCTCCACCCTTGGCCTGCCTCCCTCCCTCTTGGGCCTCCCCCTTTCTGGCCTGCTGCTTCCCTCTCTGGGCCTCCCCTCTGGCCTGCCTGCTCCCTCTTGGGCCTAAACCCCTTGGCCCTCCTGCCTCCCCTCTTGGCCCCCCACCTCTGGCTTGCCTCCCTCTCGGGGCCCTCCCCCTCTGGCCTGCCCCCTTCTGGGCCTCCACCTTGGGCCCTCCCTTTCCCCTTTCTGGGCCTCCACCCCTCCCCCTCCCCCTTTTCGGGCCTCCCCCCATTGGCCTGCCTCCCCCTCCTGGGCCCCCACCTTCGCCCCCTTTCTCCCTTCTGGGCCTCCACCATCTGGCCTGCTCCCCCCCCTGGGCCTCCCCATCTGGCTGCCCCCCTCTTGGGCCTCCCCTCCCTCCCTCCCCTCCCTGGGGCCTCCACCTCTGGTCTGCCTCCCCCCTTGGGCTCCCCCTTGGTTTTGCCTCCCCTCTGGGCCTCCACCATCTCCCTGCCTCCCCTCTCTGGGCCCCCACCTTGGCCGCCTCCTCTTGGGCCCCACCTCTGGCCTGCTGCCTCCTCTCGGGGCCCCCAAACTCTGCCTGCCTCCCCCTGGGGCTCCACCCTCGGGCCCTGCCCCCCCTTTCTCTGGGCCCTCACCCTCTGCCTGCCCTCCCTCTTGGGCCCCCACCACGGGGCCCTCCCCCCTTTTGGGCCTCCCCCCTTGGCCTGCCCCCCTTCGGGGCCCTCCCCCATCGGGCCCTGCCTCCTCTCTGGGCTCCCCTCTGGCCGGGCCCCCCCCCTCTCTGGGCCCCAACTCTGTTTTGCCCCCTCTCTGGGCCCCCACCACTTGGCCTGCCTTCCTCTCTGGGCCTACCCTCTGGCCTTTTCCCCCTCCCTCACCTCTGGCCTCCCCCTTTTTGGGCCTACGGGCCTCCCCCTTTTTGGGCCCCCCCTTGGGCCCTTGCCTCCCTCTTGGGCCTCCACCATTTTGGCCGCCCCTCTCTGGGCCTCCCCCTCGGCCCTGCGCCTCCCTCTTGGGCCCCCCCCCTCGGGCCCTTCCTCCCTTTTGGGGCCTCCCCTTGGCCTGCCTCCCTCTCGGGCCTCCACCCTTGGTCTGCCCCCCTCTCTGGGCCTCACCCTCGGCCCCCCTCCCTCCCTTTGGGCCTCCCCCATTTGCCTGCCCCCCTCTCTGGGCCTCCCCCCTCTGGCCTCCCCTCCTCCTTCGGGGGCCCCCAAACCTCGGGCCCTCCCCCCTTTTTTTTTTTTCCCCCTCTCTGGGCCTCCCCCCTTTCTGGTTGCTCCCTCTTGGGGCCCCCCACCCTCTGGCCGGCCTCCCCTCTGGGCCTCACCATCGGGCCCGCCTCCCTCTTGGGCCTCCACCATCTGGCCTGCCCCCCTTTTGGGGCCTCCACCTCTGGCCTGCCTCCCTTCTGGCCCCACCTCTGGCCTGCCTCCCTCTCGGGCTTCACCTCTGGCCGGGCCCTCCCTTCGGGGCCCTCCCCCCTCGGGCCTGCCTCCCCCCTTTTGGCCCCCCCCTTGGCCTGCCTGCCTCCCTTCTGGGCCCCCCATCTGGCCTCCCCGCCTCCCTCTCTGGGCCTCCCCATTGCCTGCCCCCTCTCTGGGCCCCTCCACTCTGCCTGCCCCCCCTCTCGGGCCCTTTCACCTTGGCCTCCCTTTCCCCTTCTGGGCCCCCCCACCTCGCCCGCCCCCCCCTCTCTGGGCCTCCCCCCTCGGGCCTGCCTGCCTCCCTTTTGGGGCCCTCCACCTCCCCCTCCCTTCCTCCCCCCTTTTGGCCCCTCCCTCTCTGGGCCCCCCTTTGGCCTCCCCCCCTTTTGGGCCTCCCCCCTCTGGCGCCTCCCTCTTGGGCCCTCCCCCCTCTGGCCTGCCGCCTCCCTTGGGCTCCCCCCTCTGGCCCCCCCTCCCTTCGGGGCCCTCCACCTCTGGCCTGCCTCCCTCTCTGGGCCTCACCCTCGGGCCCCTCCCTGCCTCCCTCTCTGGGCCTCCACCACTGGCCTGCCCCCCCCTTCTGGGCTCCCCCTCTGGCCTGCTCCCTCTTGGGCCTCCACCCTCTGGCCCCCCTCCTCTCGGGGCCCTCCCCCCTCTGGGCCTCCCCCTCCCTCTCGGGGCCCTCCCCCCTCGGGCCCTGCTGCCCCCCTTTGGGCTCCACCATTGGCCTGCCTCCTTTCTGGGCCTCCACCATCGGCCTGCCCCCCCCTTCTGGGCCTCCACTTTTGGCCTGCCTGCCTCCCTCTCTGGGCCTCCCCATCTGGGCCCCCCCCCCCCCCTGGCCTGCCTCCCCTCGGGGCCCTTTTCACCTTGGTGCCCCCCTTTCTGGGCCTCCACCTTGGCCTGCCTCCTTCGGGCTCCCATCTGTCCTGCCCCCTCTCTGGGCCCCCACCACTGGCCTGCCCTCCCTTTTGGGCCTCCACCTTGGCCCCTGCCCCCCCCTTTTTTTTTCCCCCCTCTCTGGGCCTCCCCCCCTTTCCCGCCTGCCCCCCCTCTTGGGCCTCCCCCCTTTTGGCGCCTGCCTCCCCTTGGGCCTCCACCTTGGGCTGCCTGCCTCCCTCTCGGGGCCCTCCACCTTTGGGCCCTCCCCCTCCCTTTTGGGCCCCACCCTCTGGCCTGCCGGCCCCCCTCTCTGGGCCCCACCTCTGGCTGCCTGCCTCCCTTTCGGGGCCTCCCCCCTCGGGCCCTGCCTCCCTCCCTTTGGGCCTCCCCCCTCGGGCCCTGTTCCCCCCCCATCTGGGCCTCCCCCCCCACCTCTGGCCTGCCTCCCTCTCGGGGGCCCTTTCCCCCATCGGGCCCTTTTCCCTCCCCTTGGGCCTCCCCCATCTAGCCTGTCCCTTTTGGGGCTCCCCCCTCGGGCCTGCCTCCCTCCCTCTCTGGGCCCCACCATCTGGCCGCCTCCCCCCCTCTGGGCCTCCACCATCTGCCTGCCTCCCCCTCTCTGGGCCTCCACCCTCTGGCCTGCCTGCCTCCCCTCTGGGCCTCCACCATGGGCCCTGCCTGCCCCCCCCTTTTGGGGCCTCCACCATCTGGCTTGCCCCCTCTCTGGGCCTCCCCTCGGGCCTGCCTCCCTTCTGGGCCTCCCCATCTGGGCCTGCCTGCCTCCCTCGGGGCCTCCCCCCTTGGGCCCTGCCTCCCCTCCCTCTTGGGCCTCCCCCTCTGGCCCTGCCTCCCCCTTTGGGCCTCCACCCTCTGGCCCGCCTGCCTCCCCCCCCGGGCCTCCACCCCCCTGGCCTGCCTGCCTCCCTCTCGGGGCCCTCCACCCTCTGGTGCCCCCCTCCCTCTCTGGGCCTCCCCCTCGGGCCTGCCTCCTCCCTTGGGCCCCTCCCCTCTGGCCTCCTCCCTCTCTGGGCCTCCACCCTTGGCCTGCCCCTCCCTCTCGGGCCCCACCTTGTCCCTCCCCCCTTGGGCCTTCCACCATTGGCGCTCCCTCTCTTTGGGCCTCACCTCTGGCCCTGCCTCCTCTCTGGGCCCTTTCCCTCTGGCCTGCCTCCCTCTCTGGGCCTCCCCCCTCTCCCCCTGCCTCCCTTCTGGGCTCCCCCCTTGGCCTCCCTGCCCTCCCTCTCTGGCCTCCACCATCTGGCCTGCCTGCCCCCTTCGGGGCCTCCCCCCTCTGGCCTCCCCTCCTCCCTTTGGGCCTCCACCTCGGGGCCCCCTCCCTCCCTCTCGGGTCCCCACCTTGGCCTGCCTGCCTCCCTCTCTGGGCCTCCACCATCTGGCCTCCCTCTCTGGGCTTCCCTCTCGGGGCCTCCACCCTCTGGCCCTTTGGCCTCCTCTCGGGGCCCTCCACCCCCTGGCTCTGCCTCCCTCTTGGGCCTCCCCCATTGGCCCTGCCTCCCCTCGGGGCCCTCCACCCATGGCCTGCCTGCCTCCCTCTCTGGGCCTCCACCCTTGGCCCCTCCCCCTCTTGGGCCTCCCCCTCGGCCTCCTCCCCCCTTCTGGGCCTCCCCCCTCTGGCCTGCCTCCCTCTCGGGGCCCCTCCCCCTCCGGGCCTCCCCCTTCGGGCCTTTCACCTCGGGCCTGCCTCCCTTCTGGGCCTTCCCCCTCGGGCCCTGCCTCCCCTCTGGGCCTTCACCCTCGGGCCTGCCTCCCCCTTTGGCCTCCAAAAAATTGGGCCTGCCTCCCCCCGGGGGGCCCACCTTTCTTCCCTGATTACCATCAAAGGGGATTGTAACAGGAAATGTAAAAAGGAAACTATTTTAAATGCTCTCTTAACTGAAGGGAGAAGTTAATTTAACAGTTCTAAAAATTGGGTCGCCCTTTAAGGACCGGTGAGGCCGATTGGCCCCCGGGAAAAAGATTTTTGAACCCCTGCTCTAGAATCAACATTTTGTTTTCTAATTATGTGTGTATAAGAAGAAAGTATTGTCAGGCTATTGTGTTTTAAGAAATTAGGCCTAGTTTACTTTTGCATCGAAGGCCCTATTCAGAGCCTCCATTGTAGTGCCCATAAAAAATGACGGAACTAATATCACAGCATGAAACTGTATTTTTCCCGGTAAAATGGCAGAAAACATTACAGAGACCTGATGGACCCCATTGTAGTCAATGATGTCAGCTGAGTGCCATTGGTGTACATACTTTAACAGATCTGGTGGCACCTCTGTGACGGAGGCTCAGAACGAAACCACTAACACAGATGTAAGCCTTATCTTATTGTTTTTTAACCAGGGGAATGAGAAGTTGATAACAGAGTTGGGTCAAATACAGCAAAGTCTTCAGAATACATTAGAAGAGCTTCACCAGACTCAAGCAGAGCACAAGATTCCAGAACCCCCCT
>JAODAL010033672.1:0-45285 GCA_025379985.1 Phyllomedusa bahiana | reverse complement strand
TGCCTAGTCTGGGGACAGCCCTGGAATTTTCCAGGTGTCCGGGCCTCCCCCCTCCAGCAATGTTGTGCAGGTTTGCTCTACGCTCATGATCTAGATAAGGCTCCCTGTATTGTCTCAGCAATCTAGGACTACTACATGATTGACCCCATAGGCTTATCTCATTCTAACAATTCAATCAGAGTCTTACTTTTATAACTGCTGGCTTGTAATGCAGAGCCTGATAAATGCAGAATAGGGATTTTGCCACTTACATTCTCTGCGGTGCAAAATTTCCGTTAAACTGTTTAGGGGATAGAGGACTGTTTTGGCAGCACTTAAAACGATGGCCACTCGGGGGCTTGTTTTGACTATCGAGACTTATACGGTACTACAAACACATCCTCATCGCTTGGGATTCTTGTTCACGATAGGAGTGATTCTACACTTTGGAGATCCACAAATTCCACAACTGCATGAGTGCCCTAGAAGAAAACACAAGGTGGAAATACAGTAGTCTGCAAGCTACAGGACTACAAGATAGACTTCTGACAATGGCCTGGAACGTAATAAAGTAGCCAGGTATAGTTTTCAGTGGAACAATTTTGGAGAACTTCTCACCATACAGCTTTTTGTCATGGTTATTTTGCCTCCTTCCATGCGGGCCACTTCTAAGGGATTTCAACGCAATTGCAGGTTTATAGCCTATTTTGAATCTCTCACGACGTTCACTTTCTCAATGAGAGCGTACTTCAGGCGTATTGCAGCGCACTTACGCCCCACAAATATGCCATGTGAACATACCCTAGCTATTTTTTCAAAACCCGGGTTAAAATGGGCGTATTTCTCCGTAATTATCGCCTACGCGCAAATTACGGCTGGAATCGTCCAACATAGGTAATCCACAGTTTCATAGAAACTATGGGTTACTCTCCTCTCCCCGCTCGGCAATCCGCCGCGGGGGGAGAAAGTACATGTTTTTATTTTCTACAGCTATACCGCCGCTAGGAATGATATCTTGGGCCGGCGAGGTTTCCGGTCCCCTGCCCCCGTGTGAACATAGCCCCCCAGGGTACGGGTCACGCATCGGACAAAAATGGCCGAAAGTGGACTCTCACCCCCCCAATGCACGACCACGTTTTTGTCACGTTTTTGCACAAATAAACGCGATTGCTTCTCTTTTTTATGACGTTGCCCATACAATTGTATTGTATGGGAGGATCCCAAGAAAACTAAACACGCCAGCATATTATACAGCATGTTGTTTAATACGCCAGCGCCAGAGGACGATTGTAGAAAAGACGAGCTGTGGAGACTACAGGTCGTTTTTTCCATTGTAGTCTATGGGGCTCCACAAACGATCGTATTTTTGGCGCTCTTAAAATCCTAAAAGCACAGAAAATACGATCATAAATCTATGCAGCGTAGACATAGCCCAATAGCCGATTCTGCATCAAACAGCAATGTTAGGAGATACATAACATTGAAAGTTTGTAGGTAAAAATCTGACATAAGCACTTTACTTGCACAAAACTATGTGTAGAATAAAAAAAATAATAAAGTGCAGAGCACATTCATGCCACTTTCCTAGCATGGAGTAGACAAACCCTGTTTGATGCAACTTTTATTTTTTTTCCCAAAAAATTGAACTCCCCCTCCCCCCTTTCCATGCACCCTAGAAGCCACAATAAGCACCACATATGTTGTCTCATTGGTGAGGAGGGGTGATAAATATGTGGAAAAAATCCTACCGCTGGAATAACTAGAGGATGTAGAGGGGAGAGCCGACAGTAAAGGGCCTTTTACACAAGCTGATTAATGGCCAAACAAATGTTTGCACCCAGTATTTGCCCCATGTAAAAGGCCCTGTAAATCAGCCAAGAAAGGAGCAAATGCTTGTTCAGCAGCTAAATGCATCTTTTAGGCCCCTTTCACATCACGCTTTAGTACTCTGCTGCAAGCATACAGTTTTTAAAGGATAAAAATACATCGATTACTGCGGTTTTTTTTTTTCTTTTTAAAAAACCTGACAAAAAATACAGTTGGGAGTTAAAGAGAAACGCATAGAAACATAAACCCGAACGTTTGCCGACGTTTAGTGGAATAGACAGATACATTAGGGGCACATTATGAACGGGGCGCGCCAGATACGGGGCGTTTTTTTCAGCCCGATATCCAGCGCAGCCCTGCTCGCTGCGCTGAAATCCCTCCCGCACGCCACTCCTAGGCGCTTTACAAAGCGCAAGCGGCATTTTTAATTGCCTCGATGGGAGGTCATGGGCCACTAAAACCATAGTAAGCACATATTTATACTTCGTTATTATTATTTTTTAATTTTTAAGCGCCTTAATTTCCCATGGGTTTAAACATTCAGGGGGTTACATATATAAAAAATTCAAACATTTAAGTAGTGAATCCTGACTACAACAGGTACAAGGAAAGGGGGCCCTGCCCGCAAGGCTTACAATCTAAAGGAAGGGGGAAAGAGACAGAAGGGAGGGCAGACATGTTCGTGGATGAAGTACAGTGGTGTTATTCTAGGTTATAGGCAATCCTGAAAAGGTGGGGTTTTCAGATTGCTTTTTTAAGCTGTGAAATTGGGGGGAGTCTGGGGTTGGGGCAGAAGTTCCAGAGATGGGGAGGCACGAGAAAATTTTTGGGGACGGTTGTGTGAGGAGGTGACAAAGGGGATGGGGGAAAAGGGCCTGAGGGACGGAGGTTCTGAGGGGAGTATCTGGGGATTAGACAAATTATGGAGGGGAAGGTCATGGAGAGCCCTTGTAGGGCAGGGTCATAACTTGAATTAAAACGCGGGCAATGGAACCGGAAAGGGGTTGGCAAGGGAGAGGCAAGGGGTGCGGGAGAGAGGTGAAAAAAACGGGCAGCGATTGAGAATGGATTGGAGGGAGCGAGAGTCAGTGGGAGGCCCCCCAGAGAAGGATGTTCGTATTCGGGGCGGGGGATACAATCATGGGCCAGCATTTTTTTTTCTGCAGGGTTAAGGGAAAAGCGTGCGAGAGACGTTTTTCAGGGGAGGCGGCAGGTTTTAGGTGGGGGTTTGGATGGGGTTTTAAAGGACAAGGGAATCGAGTGTTACCCAAGGCACGGACTTCGGCACCGTAGAGTGAGAGCCTTGACTATGAAGAGACATAGGGGGAGGGGTGGGGGTGGGACGGGGGAAAGGAAAAAAAATTCAGTTTTCCTACATTAATTTTAAAGACGGGAAAAGAAGGGGGAAGGATGAAGCACTGGGATCCGGGAGTAAGAGAGGAAAAATCAGGACCGAGATGTAAGTTTTTGGGGTTCTCCAGCATACAGGGTTTCTGGAACCATGGATGCATGAGCTCCCGACCAAGAGTGTAGATGAGAAAGTATGGGGCCCAGGACTGACCCTGGGGGACACCAACAGAGAGAGGGTATGGGAGGGTGGGGCAAGAGGGAGACACGAATGTCCAATCATTGAGGTATGATGAGATCCAAGAAAGGGCATTTCTGTGTGCATTACTGCTGGAACAAATAAATCACTTTCAAAGTGGTTTACCTGAGCCAGAAATGTCATCCTAGCGATAGAATGCACCTGATTTCTGACCTGCAGTAGATCAGGTTCACAAATCAGGTGCATTCTAGGCTTTTTTTATACGCATAAAAATTGTCACCCGGGTGACAAAAATCCTACATGTCGCCCTAAATGAATAAAAAGACGTGATGTGACTGGGTCCTAAAGCAGCAGAACAATCAGCATTCGTTGGCGGCAAATTATGCTGCCTGCAATAATGAAAGTAAATCATCTATTGAGCCACTAAGGAGCCCTAAGCCAATCCTTACATTACTGTCGAAGAAAAAGTGGTTTGCCACCGCTCCGTACTGCGACAAATACTTCAGAAACTTGTTCTCGTTGATTTTGGCTGGGCACGCTATCAGTACCGAATGCCTGGCTTGTTCCTGTCGCAGGCTCTGCACGTCCGAGAAGTTGTTTTTTGGTTACAGGATGATCTGTGGACGACATAAAGTACAGTAATGTAAACCAGGGTCATTTGTATAATATTACACACAATGGGGTCCTACGAGGATTTACAGGATGGAAAGCAGATCATGGCTCCGCATCTCACCGCAACATCATCCATATATATATAGAGGAATACTGGCAGTACATGAGCAAAACCTGCTGCCGACAGTCTGTCACCTGGTGAGGGCTCATGCACATGGCCGGGTTTCAGATCTATGTGGTACAGACTGACACCAAAGAAATCCATGGTCTATGTACCTCAGACTTTATACAGTCACCTTCCCTCTCACAGATGCATACAGAAGCTATAAGAAAATAAATGGTGGCATGCACCATGGTATGAGAGAGACATTTCTTCTAAGGGGATACAGTATCACTGTACTATGGAGGCTCGCTGTACCCCTGTACAGGCTCTATGCATTAGGTAATGTCATGATTTTGGTAAGGCTGTAACCCCTTATGGACATGAGAAGTACAAGTATCTTACAATTTTGGGCAGGGAGCACAGAGAAGAGCCCACTCCATACACAATGGTAGCCCTCTCTGTCAGTGCTGGGGTAATGTCTAAAAAAGCCAAAAAGCTGTGACACAAGAGGAGGGCACCTCCTTTCATCACCAAGACCCCTGTTCTGCATTTTTGCAAGGCAGTCAGGAACCTAATGAACGTCCATAGGCCTGCCATGTTACGATACCTATTACAAGCTGCCTAGTAGGTAGAAACCGCACGCGACACTGCAATACATTGATATTGCAGTGTAGGATAGAAGCGAGCAGTCAATGTGCTGGCATGAGAGTCTGACCTCCTGGACCCCCAATGATGCCGAAAATGTAGACCTGCAGCATTGGTTCGGAGTTGCAGCTCCTTGACAGCCGGGTACAGGTAAAGACTGTTGCGGTCTCTTCCTTCTCAGCGTCCATGAAGGCCTCAGACACCTACAAATTTTCTTTACAAGAAAGAATATGCCGTGTAGTACGCAGCAGAAATTCAAGGGATTTGGACGCGCATCAGCCCCATACAAAGGAGGCCAAATGGCATCCCAGCTCGTGACATATTTTCTGTTCTGAATATGCACAAATAATAGGTCTCATTTATCAAATCTGTAGAGCGGCCTGTTGCCCACAGCAACCAACCAGAGCTCAGCTTGCATACCTCCAGAGCAGTATGTGACATGAAAGTGGAGCTCTGATAGGTTGCTATGGGCAACAGGGACACTCTAATTGGTAGATAGTTCTCATAAATGAGGCCTGATATGTAAATTATTGACGCTCATTCACATTTTTTATGTGCTGTTGAAAAACAAATAAAAAATTAATAAAATAAGCATTAATAGAACATCTTACACGTGTCTTTTTTCCACATGTATTTTGGTTGGTAAAAAATATATGAACCCAGTTTAAAAAAAAAAAAAAAAAAAAAGTCATTTGAAGGGCAATCAAGCCCCCAGTAAAATAAAACCGTTTAACTCCCCTTCCCACGGTCTCAGCGGCGCAGATCTCTGGTCTTCTGTTGACACATTGCTTTCAAACGGGGATATCAACGCTGCAGTCACTGATTGGCTGAAGAGGTCACATGTCCCTCACATCACTGGTTGGAGCTGTTCACTTACCAACGGTGATGTAGGTAGAAGCACATGACCTCTTCAGCCAAACAGTATCCGCAGCGGAGACGTCCCCATTTGGAAGAAATGGAAGCAACAATCCATCCTAAACTCTGCTGCCCGTCTTATCCACCTCTCTCCTCGCTACTCCTCTGCCTCTCCCCTCTGCCAATCCCTTCACCGGCTACCCATTGCCCAACGAATTCAGTTCAAATTACTAACCCTGACCTACAAGGCTCTCCATAACCTCTCTCCTCCATACATCTCTGCCCTAATCTCCAGATATCTCACCTCACTCAATCTCCGCTCCTCACAGGACCTTCTCCTCTGCTCCCCTCTCATCAGCTCCTCACACAACCGTCTCCAAGACTTCTCCCGTGCTTCACCCACACTCTGGAACTCTCTGCCCCAACACATCAGACTCTCCCCAACTTTCACCAGTTTCAAAAGCAACCTGAAAACCCATCTCTTCAGGATAGCCTACAACCCACATTAACCCCACCACCACTACACCGGCCCGCAAGCATGTCTGCCCCACACCTTCTGTCTCTCCCCTTCTTCCTTGTAGATTGTAAGCCCTCGCGGGCAGGGTCCTCTTTCCTCTCTGTTTCAGTTACTAGTCATTTTTGTCACCATTGTATTTGTTCAATATTTGTTATGTATGTAACTCCCCTTAAATGTACAGCGCCCTGGAATTAATGGCGCTCTAAAATAAATAATAATAATAACAAGTCAACAGAAGACCAGAGAGACACCGCAGGGGAGTCGTGTTTTTTTTTTTTTGTTATTCTACTGGGGGCCGGGAGCTATTTACATGACTTTATTACAAGGTGGACAACCCCTTTAAGAATCCTCGGTGTGATGACCTACACTGAGACACATCATAGACAACATCAGGTCACAGATTCGTAAATTCAAAGCATACCGATTTCTATTGAGGATGTACTGTGTATTGAACTGAATGGAGTGAAACCTCCAGCAGATATTTACATGCAGATTCATCAGTGGATTTTCAGCACAAAGTTTCCGCAATAAATTTGCCACCCTACATTTCCCAGCTGACTGCCCTCAGGGATACAGAAGTATAAGGGGGCATATACTAATAATGCTCCCAACCCTCAGAAATCACACTTATGGAGAAGGGCGCGTATAATCCAACAGTGTCTCGTGATCCATCACTGCGGGTTATTTAAGAAGGAAACATCCCTCTTAGGGCATGTCCCCACAGCACGGGTTTGCGGACGGTTTTTCAGATGGTTTGCGGTATTGCAGCCCGCCTGAGAAAGCGGCCGAAAATGAGCACAACTGGCTTCCATGGAAAACCAGTGCAGCAGTCCCCACTTTTTCAAACCGCCGACCGCCCGAAAAACATTGTGCTTGCAATCGAATGTGAAGGAGGAGGGCCCGCCGGCCCCAAAGACATGTCACTTATCTCCCCGCGCATACAATATGATCATATTGTGCGAGCGGTGAGAGGAGGTGTAATCTATAGTTCTCTATGAGAACTATGGTTTACCGTAATTTCGGGGCGCATCTCACTCGTATTAGAGCGCAAATACACCGAAATTACCTCGTGTGAACATACCCTAAGTGCTCCGCCTAATGAACATTATAAGTATAGACTATAATGTTATAAGTATAGATTATAGTTAGACTATATAAGTATAGTCTGACATTGTCCAATCAGTGCAGACAACCCCAGAGTGTTGCAAGGTGAATGGTAACTGTCCAATTGTCAATCTGTTCATATATCTCCAGGAGGAAGAACAGAGGAATGAAAAAACTCAAAGTTCAAGAAAAAAAAAAAATACTCTAGCATAATTAATGGAAAAGGCAACAACTTAAAAGAGGAAATGGAGTAATACTTGTATTTGCAATGAAGTAATAATTCTGGAGCCTTTCTAGTGCTTGGGAAGCGAGCCGCGCCTTTGTTATTCCTCCTGAAAATATATAGACAACCTGGCAAGTGGGTGTTACCATTCCCAACATGGTCCAGTCACTGCTGACCTGCGGTAGAGGGAAGGTTTCCGGCCAGTTATGAAGTTATTCAGACATTTCCAGGATGAATCACAGAGGGACAATAGCGTTGTAACAAGAGAAGGCTTCAGAATTGTTTGCTTTATGGAAATTGCAAGAAGTTACTGATAAGAGGTGAGTAAATACTTGTCTCTGTAATGAAGCATGAGCTCTGGAGCATTCTTTAGTACGGAGGCAATGCTCTGTTATTCCTCCTGGAAATGTATGATCCCACTGGCAGGGGGGTGATACGGCTGAGGCTGCCCAATCACTGCGGTCACTGTGACAAGGGAAGTGGTCAATTCACTGCTACATTTCCAGGAGGAATAACAGAGGCTCCGCCCTGGAGAAGGATTTCAGGACTGGGTCAGAGGGAGGACAGATCCCTGTATTTTGTGTATAACCCTCTGCAGGGGATCAGCGTGCCCTATCACACCTCTGACTGTCCTTACAGCCCTACAGGAGGATAACAGAGACAGCCAGCACTACAAGTCCCAGCAGTGCGGCTCCAGCATACGTGTTATGGACACGGAAGCTGTGACCGGGACTCTGGAGAGCACACGTGGGTCACAGCTGCCGTGACCTCCACACTGTGACACCGCCGCAGGCGGACAAGGGGACGACTCAAAGGTTAACGATTAAGGGGGCCCACCCCCGCCCCTCCGCCCCAGCGGCCGCTTCTTCCCCCCCTGTGGTGCGAGACCCGGCCGGGGGGCCCTCACACACACCCCAGCCCATACAGCTCACCATGGCACTGCCGGGGGATTTACTTCCGCGCATGCGTGACGATTACCTACGGCGTCCTGCACGGCTCAAAGCATTTCCGAATTCTGCGATGCGCGCTGAATAAACAGAAAGTGAAAGATTCTGGTACATTGAAGAGTTGTAGAGAGGAGAGCGGCCCTCAGGCTCTGCTAACGTGTCAGGAGGGCTGGATGCTAGTTTAGTACAGTTTATTTGTGGATAGTGCCCATACCTCCCAACTATCAGGCCTATCACATGACATCACATCAAGCCACGCCTCTGACCACACCCACACGTGACACACATAACCACCCTCTGCCACCCCCAAAAACAGACACAATCAAGTCACCCTCGCCCCACCCCACACACAAACATCACACATCTGGCCACGCCCTCTTACACCCACACCTAATATAATCTTGTCCAGGCCCAGACTGCCCGTAGGGCAAACCGGGCATTTGCCAGGTGGGCCGCAGTGCCGGCTCAGATCGCCCGCCGAGGAGGCTGGTGTGTGTCCACCCCCCCGGGCGGGCCCCCAAGTGAAGGCGCCGGTCTGTGGCGCAGGTTCAGGGGCCCCAAAAGGGTCGCATCTCGACCAACCCGTCCCAGGGGGGCGACAGGGCCCCCCTCGCCACAGGCTTGGTGCCGGGGGTCACAGACCACCCCATGACCCAACACGGCCCCCCCGCCTCACCAAGCAGCGGCCAGGCTGAACAGGGGGGACTTCTGATCCTTCTGTTCAGCCCCAGGAGGCCCACAGCGGGGCCGCGATGTATGGCCATCGCGCACCTGTTCCGCGACCTTCCCAGGAAGCCAGCGGCCGCCCCGGGGAGGGGGGTGAAAAGGGAGGGGACAGGGGGTGATTAAATTTTTTTTTTTTTAAATACTTTTCGTCCCCCCCTCCCTATAAGTAGCCTGCCACCTTACACGCCCCTGCACCTATACACTGCCCCTGGCTACCTATATACTCCCCTGCCTACATAAAACCAACACCTGCTACCTATATACTGCCCTCCTACCATACACTCCCCTGGTTACCTAATACTGCCCTCCTCCCCCTACACTCCCCTGCCTACCCTACCAAAAAAATATATACTGTCCCTCCCTATACCCCTCCCCCCCGCCACCTAATACCTGCCCCCCCCCTGCCCTTTAATACTGCCCTCCCTACCTATACCTCCCCGGGCTACCTATATACTGCCCTGCCTACCTAAACACTCCCTCTCCCTAAAATCTGCCCCCCTACAAATACCCCCTGGCTACCTTTTAAAACTGCCCTGCCTCCTATACACTGCCCCGGGGTACCTATTCGGGCCCTCCTACCCCTCCCCCTACCCCCCTGGCTCCCTATAACGCCCCGGCTACCTATACACTCCCCCGGGCTACCCCTAATACACTGCCCTGGCTCCCTAAAAATTTTTTTCTGCCCCTGTATATAACTGCCCTGCTACCATAACTGCCCCCTGGCTACCTATAACGCCTCCTACCTATACATTTTTCCCCTTGGCCCCCCTGTGTATAACGCCCCGGGCTACCTAAAACCCCTGCCCTGGCTCCCTATAACTGCCCTCTACCTATAAAACCCGGGTCCCGGGCCACCTATAACGCCCCGCTACCTAAAAACTGCCCCGGGCTACCTATAACTCCCCGGGCTACCTATACACCCCCCGGGAGGCTCCATAAATACCAAAGCCCCTGGCTCCTATAACTGCCCCTCTCCCAAAATTTTTAAAAACCCCGGGCTGCTATAACTGCCCCCTCCTAACCTCCCCAAACCCCCCGGGTGCCTATAGACCCCGCCCCCCTCCTTCCTTTAAAACACTGCCCCGGCTCCAAAATACCCCCCCTGCTACCTAATACTCCCCCTGCTCCCTAAAATCTCCCCTTTTGGGCGGGCCTAAACAGCCCGGGCTACTATAACTGCCCTGCCTACCAAAACCTGCCCTCCTGCCTATACACTGCCCTCCCTACCATAAAAACGCCCGGGCTGCCTATAAACTGCCCTCCCCAAAATACATTTTCCTCCCGGCTCTTCCTCCAAAACGGCCCGGGCTCCTTTATAACTGCCCTGCCTATATACTCCCGGGGATTTATTCCCCGGCCGTATAAACAGGGGCCCGGTGCCAAAAAGCCACCTTCCCTACCAAAAAAAGAAGGGGAAAATAAGGGAAGACGTCATGGAGGGTTTTGGGCCAGATGGAAAAAAAAAAAAACAACTCCCATCAAGATACGTCCCGTGAGTCCCCGATGTCAGGGGGGCCCTTTACTTCTTGGGTTGGGGGCATTCTGTATTCCTGTATGGTCCTGACTACTGGGGATGTATTGGTGGGGTTGAGGTTTAAAGTTTTGCTTTTTGTGTTGTGGGTTGTCCCGGGTTGTAAACGTGCCACCTGACTCGAGAGAGGTTTTTTTCTCACCATTTTTTTTTTTTTCTTGCTTTTGGTTTTTGGGGGCTCCCAAATGGAGCGTTTGGTGCTTTTTTTTTAAAAACGCACCAAAAATTTCTCTGTGTAAAGCACTTTAAAAGTTATTTTTTTTTTTTGAAAGGGCGAGGTGCGAGAACAAGGGACATTTGTAAGGGGAATTGTATGTGGGCTGGGGGGGCTTAGTCCAGGCTATTTTTTTTCCCAGTCCGGCCCTGCTTACCCTCCCATCTTTCCCGCAGACCACCCCAACACAACTTGAAGGTCCCGGGCCCCCCTAAAGTTAAAAATCCATGTAAAAAACCCATCCCCTCATCAATGAAGGTATCGTTTTATCATCTGGGGGCAGGGAATGGAGAACACCAGACCGCACCCCCAATTTTCCCCGGGGGGTTGGTCATCTGTCTCATCCAGGGGATTGTGCCGTAACTGTGGGCCTTTTACCCTCCCTCTGTAACCTCCTCACTACGCCTTATTGCCCCATACCTCCCCTACTCCCCCCCCCATCAACCCCATGGGAAGTTTTAGAGAGGTGGGAATTGTAGGGAGTTCTGGGGCCCATAAATAGTATTTAATATAAATTATGTATTGTATAACAGAAATTCAAAAATAGTTTAGACAATGTTCTATGGCTGATACCTCATTATAATGGTTGTTCGATGAGCACATAATACGGCTGTACACGGAGCAAATGTCAACATACTGTTATTGACCAAACCAAGACTGATATTGTTAATGATGCAACAAAGAATCAAACACCATACACCAAAACCTATATCACCACCACAACTGACGAATAATACCCACACCAAACCACATTCACCACACAACTGAATGAATAATACCACCACAACATAACCACATATCACCACCACATAGTGTCTGAATAATACCTCTACACCATGATCTCATACCACCAATACATAGTGAATTAATACCGCCACACGATAACCACATATCATCACCACATAATGAATGAATAATATCGCCACATAGTGTCTGAATAATACAGCCATACTAATACTGAATATAAACCATTACACTTATACCAATATTCCTGATATACAGTGATTATATAGGGGTAGATACCAGTTACATGCAAGGGCTCTGCGGACTGTATATTACCTCCATACAGTGACCATATGGGGTAGATACCAGTTGCACACAGACTCTGCAGACACAAGTGATTATAGTGCATTTACATGTAGTGACTCACATGTAACGTCTTCTCTGATGGGAGTCGTTCTCTTTCTCCATTCAGTCCATGACGACTTCTCCCAGCCATGTCCCTGCAGAATTAACCACACAAACATCTCAGACTCCTCACTTTTTCAGCACATCCCTACCAATTCCCACCTCTCTACAAACTTCCCATGGGGTGATAGATGGAGTAGGGGAGGTATGGGGCAATAGGCAGTAGTGAGGAGGTTACAGAGGGTTAAGTGAGGACTGTATTGTGTATCAGCACAGGGTCACAGGAGCGAGAGAGTAGGTAAAGGCCACAGCTTACAGGCACAATCTCCTGGATGGAGACAGATGACCAACCCCCCGGGAGATTGTGGTGCGGCTCTGGCCTGTTCTCCATTCCCTGCACCCCAGATGATCAACGATGACCTTCATTGATGCAGGGGATGGAGTTTAATACTATCGGATTTGTTAGACTACGTCGGACCTACAAATGGGGCATCACCCAGCTTTCCAGGATGCTGATTAGCCTATCCAGTGCCTTGGAAAGCTGGGTAACCTCCCCCACAGCAGACACCCAAAAAAAGCTAGGTACCTGCTGGGTGGGATGGGTGCCACTCAGCTTTCCTGGACTCCTACAGTGGGTTTTGTCACCCAGCTTCGCACATGCTGGAAAGGTTATTCAGCGTCCAAGACATTGTTCACTTCAGGCATCCAGGGAAGTTGGGTGCCTGCTGTGGGGGATGGGTGGCACTCAGGAGGGGGGAATCTAGTGGAGGGGTCAGGGAGGGAGAGGAGTTAAGGAAGGGGGTTCAGTTGGGGGCTCAAGAAAGGGGGTTGAGGGGGTTTGAGTTGGGGACAGAGAGGGAGGGAGTGACAGAGATCACTTACCTCCCTCTGCTTCTTATGCTTTCCGGCTGCTGCTGCTTCCACCCTGTAGCCACATTGAACAGTGTAAATGAGGGGGAGGGCCAGCCCCCTGCAGCCAGTGACATCAGGGGAGTGTCTTATGACCCCAGGTAGCTAGGTAGTCTGTAGATGGGCCCCAGGTAGCTCGGCTGTTGGTGGGCCTCAGGTAGCTAGGCTATAGGCAGGCACCAGGTAGCTAGGTAGGTAGGTTATAGGTGAGTCCCAGGTAGCTAAGGCTATGTTCACACGGCTTATTGCCGGCGTAATTGCGGGGACGGATTTCGCCCGCAATTACGCCGTGTGCCATGCAGCTCGCCGGCCCCATAGACATTCATTGTCCACGGCGCGTATCCCGCCGGGATAATGTGCATGTCACTTTCTCCCCGCTCGCAGTATTTCGCGAGCGGGAAGAGGAGACAGAATCCATAGTTCTCTATGAGAACTGTGGATTACTGTAATGACAGGGACGGATTCCAGCCGTATTTCGTGCAGTATGGTGCGAAATACGGAACGAAATCCGTCCCAAAATAAGCCGCGTGAACATAGCCTAAGTAGATAGACTATAAGTGGGCCCCACATAGGTAGGTAGGCTATAGTTGGGCCCCAGGTAGATAGGTAGGCTATAGATGGCCCCTGGAAGGCAGGCTATAGGTTGGCCCTTGGCAAGTAGGTAGGCTATGGGTGGCCCCTTTTAGGTAGGCTACAGGTGGGTGCCTGGTAGGTAGGTAGGCTATAGGTGGGCCTCTGGTACAGTGGCAGAACTGCTGCTGGAGGGCCAGCACTATACTGCGGTAGCTGTGCCTGAACAGGTTACAGACTGTAGTCTGTGTTATATTGCAAGGAAGGTTGGGGAGGGGAAGTAATTGGTTTAAGCTCTTTGATACTTTGGTGATCTGAATTAATTTTGGGGATTTACCACTATATGGTGATATATAGTCTGCAGAGCCTGTGTACACTGGTAATTACCACTATATGGTCACTATATGGAGGTAATATACAGTCTGCAGAGCCTGTGTACACTAGAAGCTACCACTTTATGGTGACTGTATGGGGGTAATATTGGTTTAAGCTCTTTGTTACTTTGGGGATCTGAATTAATTTTGGGGATTTACCACTATATGGTGATATATAGTCTGCAGAGCCTGTGTACACTGGCAACTATCACTATATGGAGGTAATATACAGTCTGCAGAGCCTGTGCACACTGGTAGCTACCACTATATGGTGACTGTATGGGGGTAATATTGGTCTTTGTATACTAATTTTTATTCAGTAATAGTATAGGGGTATTATTCAGTCACTATGTGTTGCTAAATTGTGGCGGTATAATCAAATCCTTATGTATTAGCTTTATTGGCAATGTTGGTCTTGGTATAGTGGATTTGTTTGTTAGCAGTATGATGGTAATATGCATGGTGAGGTATTTACTCCTTGTATCATCTGGTAAGTGCACGACTTATTAATAGGTCCTGGTAAATGTTCGTGGTTGGGGGAAGGGGTGCTGGAAGGGGAGGGGGGGGCCTTTCCAAAAATTTGCTATGGGGCCCAGAGTTCTCAAGTTATGGCCCTGCCCTGGTAGGTAGGCTATAGGCAGGCCCCTGGTAGATAGGTCGGCTATGGGTGGGCCCCTGGTAGGTAGGTCGGCGATAGGAGGGCCCCTGGTAGGTAGGACAGCTATAGGAAGGCCCCTGGTAGGTAGGCTATAGGTGGGTCCCTGGTAGGTAGGTCGGCTATAGGTGGGCCCCTGGTAGATAGATCAGCTATGGGTGGGCCCCTGGTAGGTAGGTCGGCGATAGGTGGGCCCCTGGTAGGTAGGTCGGCTCTACGTGGGCTCCTGGTAGGTAGGTAGGATAGCTATAGGTGGGCCCCTAGTAGGTAGGCTATAGGTGGGTCCCTGGTAGGTAGGTCGGCTATAGGTGGGCCCTGGTAGTAGTCAGCTATAGATGGGCCCTTGGTAGGTAGGTCGGGCCCTATAGGTGGGCTCCTGGTAGGTAGGTAGACTATAGGTGGGCTCCTGGTAGGTAGGTAGGTCGGCTATAGGTGGGCCCCTGGTAGGTAGGCTGTAGGTGGGCCCCTGGTAGGTAGGCTGTAGGTGGGCTCCTGGTAGGTAGGCTGTAGGTAGGCTCCTGGTAGGTAGGCTGTAGGTAGGCCCTGGTAGGTCGGCTGTATAGTAGGCCCCTTTTGGTAGGTGGGGGCCCCTGTAGGTGGGCCCCTGGTAGGTAGGCTGTAGGTGGGCTCCTGGAGATAGGTTGGCTATAGGTGGGCCCCTGGTAGGTAGGCTGTAGGTGGGCCCCGGGTTTGGGTAGGCTGTAGGTGGCCCTGGAGTGGGTTTGGCTATAGGTGGGCCCCCTCATAGGTAGGTTATAGGTGGGGCCCTGGTAGACAGGCTGTAGGTGGGCCCCTGTTAGGTAGGCTATAGTTGGGCCCCCTCATAGGAAGGCTGTAGGTGGGCCTCTTGTAGGTAGGTAGGTTATAGGTGGGCCCCTGGTAGGTAGGCTGTAGGTGGGCCCTGGAAAGGGTTGGTTTGTTGGGTCTGTTTCGGCCCGTATGTAGGCTGTAGGTGGGCCCCTGGTAGGTAGGCTGTAGGTGGGCCCCTGGTAGGTAGGCTGTAGGTGGGCCCCTAGTAGGTTGGCTGTTGGTTGTTCTCTGGTAGTTCGGCTGTCGGTGGGCCCCTGGTTGGTAGGCTATAGGTGGGCCTCTTGTAGGTAGGTTCTAGGTGGGCCCCTGGTAGGTAGGCTGTAGGTGGGCCTCTTGTAGGTAGGTAGGTTATAGGTGGGGCCCTGGTAGGTAGGCTGTAGGTGGGCCCCTGGTAGGTAGGCTGTAGGTGGGCCCCTGGTTGGTAGGCTGTAGGTGGGCCCCTGGTAGGTAGGCTGTAGGTAGGCTGTAGGTGGGTCCCTGGTAGGTAGGCTATAAGTGGAACCCTTATAGGTAGGTAGGAAGGCCAGGGCGCATTAGTAAAAATAAAAAATAAAGAACTCACCTGTCTCTCGTTCCCCTGACGCGATGAGTGCAGGCCAGCTTCTCCTTGTGAAGACGTCGTGGGTGGCGCATTGATCGGACACTATTGTGCCGCCCACGTCATCATGTCATTAAGGCCTAATGCAGTTATCTGCTCGGCTGAGCTGCGCAGTCACTGCCTGTGAACGCTCATACAGAGGGCCTGCGTGTTCTGAGGCAGGATGTGCCAGACACCCTGGAACGGCAGGCCCCACGTAGAAGTCGTTGTGGCTGCTACGGCGAAATTTTTTCTGAAAATGCAGGGTTTATGATATTGTATTGTGCTGCGGTGGTGAAAGTGTATGGTGAGTGGACAAATGGCACCATTTTGAAAAAGTGAAAACTACAGTGGAGCAGGCTACTGCTAAAATGACAGTCTCCAAACCTTACTCTGTGTTGGTCTCCAAAGCAGACACATGGTCACCGCACCTCTGTTAATGGAGTTGTATTGGCAGAAAAAAAGCTTGAATTTTCACAGCAGTATCAGAATTGGATCACTGCTGACTGGCAGATTCTGTGATGAACTGCATTTTCTGCTGTACTGAACAGAAGGACATAAAGAGCAAATACCTTGCAACTATTGCTGGAAGAACACAAGCTGGTAATGACAGTGTTATGGTCTGGGCAATGTTTTGTGGCATTCTCTGGACCACTCATCTATTTGGATTTGGGTATTGATCCATCCTTGCAGGTCACATACACCCATACATGCTGATTGTCTGCCCTGAGTGGATTGGATCTTCCCTACATTGGTTGGCATGGCCAAGAGTTTTGTATGCTACTCTGGCCCCTAATTCCCCAGACTTGCGCCCTATTGAGCATCTGTGGGACTATGTTGGTCTTTGTGTTCGCTCTATGGATCCCCCTACACCCCCTCCATCAGCTATGGGATGCAGTTAGGCTGTGTTCACACGACGTTTTGGATCCTTTTTACGGATCCGTTTTTGAGGAGTGAAAACTGCATCCGAAAAGCGGATCCGAAAAACGCAAGAGCTGATACTTTATTTGGATCCGTTTTGTATGCTTTTCACTCGCGTTTTACGGATCCGCCTCACAGTAGGTTTTGAGAGATCTCTCTCCTCCATCTCCTGTCCCATTCACCATCTCCTGTCCCATTCACCATCTCCTGTCCCATTCACCATCTCCTGTCCCATTCACCATCTCCTGTCCCATTCACCATCTCCTGTCCCATTCACCATCTCCTGCCCCATCTTCATCCCCTCTCCTGCCCATTCTCATCTCCTGCCCCATTTTGCCCATTTATTTTCCCTTTACTTGCACCCACTTCCCCTTCAATCTCCTGCCCCTCATCATCTCCTGCCCGTCATCATGTCCTGCCCCTCATCATCTCCTGCCCCTCATCATCTCCTGCCCCTCATCATCTCCTGCCGTCCCAACCTCGCCACTCTACCCGCCGATCCACAGCCCTGCAGCCTCGCTCACCCGCCGATCCACAGCCCTGCAGCCTCGCTCACCTGCTGATCCACAGCCCTGCAGCCTCGCTCACCCAGCCCCCTGCAGCCTCACTCACCCAGCGATCCAGCCCCCTGCAGCCTCACTCACCCAGCGATCCAGCCCCCTGCAGCCCCTACACATCACCCAGCATCCACCCCACCACAGCCTGCAGCCTCGCTCACCCGCCGACCACAGCCCTGCAGCACGCTCACCCGCCGACCAACCCCAGCCCTCCCGCCGCCCACAGCCTGCAGCCACCTCCGCTGACCACAGTCCCTGCCCTGGCCACGCTCAGCCTGCCCTTTTATCCACAGCCCTGCAGCCCGCTCACCCGCCGATCCACAGCCTGCAGGCCACGCTCACCCGCCAATCCACAGCCCTGCAGCCTCGCTCACCTGCTGATCCACAGCCCTGCAGCCTCGCTCACCCGCCAATCCAGCGATGTAGCCTCCTGCAGCCACACTCACCCTCCGATCCATCAGCTGTGCACTGCGCTTTTCGGATGCGCTTTCAGCCGGCAATATGTACCCACAGTGTGGAGCGCTTTTGGACAGGTGCCAAAAGCACACTCCATTATTCCCTATGGGCTTTCACTTGCATAGAACGCAAGAAGAATTGATCTGTCAATTCTTAAAGTGGATGCGAAAAGTGCAGTGCAGAAGAGCTCTCAAAAGCGCATCGCCTATCTCCCATGAGAACAGCGATGCGGTTTTGCCATTGAAAGCAATGTTAATCACACTGACAATTGTTAGGTCCATTTTGCGGATCCGCTTTGCTTGCGCAAAACGGATCCAAAAGCGGATCGGCGAAACGTCGTGTGAACAAGCCCTTAGCATGGCTCCACATACCTGTGGTGTCTCTACTTGACTGTGTCAGTATAGACACCACCTCAAGGCTCCTTATACAGAGACTGAGATAAAGTGTGCCCTTTAAACCTCTGCTAAAGAAAGTAGACACAGAGTTAGTAGAAAACTTCCTACTACAGCTGTTATTTAGTATATGCTAACCTGCGAGAAGCGGCAAACATCTGCACTTGAATAGAAGTTGCTTGTAACCACCGAGCCTCATCAGAGCAAAATTCTATCTTTAAATCCTCTCTTCACCAACATGGGGCTGCCTGTGATAGCAGCAGTCAGTAGAGGCCTTACATAAGGCACCGCAGATATGGTCTGTTAGATAAGTCCGATTGTGGGTTGAATACAAGCAGGACACCAGATGGCAATATTGAGCAAATAAATCAGTGTACTGTATACTGCAGCTATGGTAATGTACTGATGCCTGTTATATTCTTCAGCTGCATGCTGTTACACATTCATTTGCGTAATGTGAGACACCTAGAAATTAACTTTGTTTTGCTGTTTAAGGCTCCGTTTACATCATATTTATTGCTCCATTTGTGGTATCTATCTGGATGCCATGAAAAATTGATCCTGATGGATACCATGGCACGGCCGTGAGGGAGCCATTGAGATACAGTGCCTTGTGAAAGTATTCAACCTTTTGCCACATTTCAGGATTCAAACATAAATATATAAAATTTTACATTTTTTGTGAAGAATAAACAAGTGGGACACAATTGTGAAGTGGAACGAAACTTATTGGATAATTTAAACTTTTGTAAAAAAAAACAACTGTAAAGATGAGCGTGCAATATTATGCGGCCCCCTTAAGTTAATACTTTGTAGCGCCACCTTTTGCTCGTTTTACAGCTGCATGTCGCTCGGGGTATGTCTCTATCAGTTTTGCACATCGAGAGACGAAATACTTGCCCATTCATCCTTGGAAAAAGCTGGAGCTCAGTGAGGGTTGGATGGAGAGCGTTGTTGAACAGCTGGAGCTCCAGTGAGGTTGGATGGAGAGTGTTTGTGAGCAGCTGGAGCTCAGTGAGGTTGGAATGGAGTGTTTTTGAACAGCTGGAGCTCAGTGAGGTTGGATGGAGAGCGTTTGTGAACAGTGGAGCTCAGTAAGGTTGGATGGAGAGCGTTTGTGAACAGCTGGAGCTCAGTGAGGTTGGATGGAGAGCGTTTGTAAAGCAGCTGGAGCTCAGTGAGGTTGGATGGAGAGCGTTTGTGAACAGCAGTTTTCAGCTCTTTCCACACGATTCTCGATTGGATTCAGGTCTGGACTGTGACTTGCCCATTCTAACACCTGGAGACGGTTTTTTGTAAACCCTTCCATTGTAGATTTTGCTTTATGTTTGGGATCATTGTCTTGTTGGAAGATAAATCTCCGTCCAAGTCTCAGGGCTTTTGCAGACTCCAAAGGTTTTCTTCCAGAATGGTCCTTTTAATTTGGCTCCATCCATTTTCCCCATCAATTTTAACCATCTTCCCGGGTCCCTGCTGATGGAAAAGCCCAAACCATGATGCTGCCCCACCATGTGTGGACAGTGGGGATGGTGCGTTCAGGGGGATGAGCTGTGTTGCTTTTACGCCAAACATATTTTTTTGCATTGTGGCCAAAAAGTTCGATTTTAGTTTCATCTGAGCAGACCCCTTTTCTTCCACATGTTTGGTGTCTCCCAGGCGGCCCTTCTTCCACATGTTTGGTGTCTCCCAGGCGGCCTTCTTTCAAAATGTTTGGTGTCCCCCAGGCGGCTTTGACAAACTTTAAACAAGACTTTTTATGGATATCTTTGAGAAATGGCTTCTTCTTGCCACTGTTCTTCTTGTGCAGTGTACATGTCATGATTGTGCCTGAAACACCCCTCTTTGGTTTGGGTTTGTTTAGCCAGGGCCCAGTGCGACGTAATCATGGTTTTTACTTATTACTACGTTTCTTATCACTAGTGTGAACTGGGTTTATTTTGTGCTGGGTGCTGGTTGATTCCTGGCCGACGCCCGTGGCCAGGAGTCTTCCAGCGCACTCGTGGTTAATTTTTGTTTCTTCTTGAGTGACAGCCTTCTTCTCCTATCTGGTCTTTTGTTCCTTCTGCCTATTGCCTCAGTTCTACCTTTCATCTGTTCCAATATAAGGACTCTGCTTCCTTCCTGCCTTGCCTGCTATTTTGGCTCATTGCCCTATAGTTCGCCTGCTCTCTTCTGTTGTTTTCTGTTATCTCCTGACCTTTCGCTTTGCACCCCTGTTATCCTTTTTGTCTCACGTCTCTGTACCTCGCTGCCCGAACTGTTGCCGACTTTGGACCGCCCCCGGTTATTCTCTTTGTCTCACGATTCTGTACCTTGCTGCCCGTATTGTTGCCGACTTTTGACCGCCCGACTACGTTTATCGTTCTGTGTCTGTTTGTCCTGTCTGTGTCGCACCTATACCAGTGCAGCCATCAGTCTTCCGGTTGGGGCCTCTGTCCCAAAAGGCAGGGACAGAGGCTGGGACCAGTATCAGGGCCTCACTTGTCTGTGTCTTTGTGTGCGTCCCTGACAGTCCCTGACAGTACGACTGATTGTTGTCCTATGGACAGACACTCCCACCTCAGCTGTAGATCTCTGCAGTTCATCCAGAGTGATCGTGGGCCTCTTGGCTGCATCTCTGATCAGTCTTCTCCTTGTTTGAGATGAAAGTTTAGAGGGACGGCCGGGTCTTGGTAGATTTGCAGTGGTCTGATACTCTTTCCATTTCAATATGATCGCTTGCACATTGGGATGTTTAAAGTTTGGGAAATCTCTTTGTATCCAAATCCGGCTTTAAACTTCTCCACAACAGTATCACGGACCTGCCTGGTGTGTTCCTTGGTCTTCATGATGCTCTCTGCGCTTTAAACAGAATCCTGAGACTATCACAGAGCAGGTGCATTTATACGGAGACTTGATTACACACAAGTGGATTATATTTATCATCATCAGTCATTTAGGACAACATTGGATCATTCAGAGATCCTCACTGAACTTCTGGAGCGAGTTTGCTGCACTGAAAGTAAAGGGGTCGAATAATATTGCACGCCCCACTTTTCAGGGTTTGTTTTTTCACAAAAGTTTAATATATCCAATAAATTTCATTCCACTTCACAATTGTGTCCCACTTGTTGTTGATTCTTCACAAAAAAATTAAATTTTTTTTATCTTTAAAGTTTGAAGCCTGAAATGTGGCAAAAGGTTGAAAAGTTCAAGAGGGCCGAATACTTTCACAAGGCACTGTATAAGGCAAATATTGTCTGATTTGCGCTACATCTGCCCTATTTAGGAAATGTATACAATTTGTGCATTGGTCTCCAAGATCTCTGCAGCCCTGCCACAGCCCACCCAGTATTCATCTGGATTGATTTTTACAAGCTTCCCAGAGTGGAAGGGTGTGTGAGCTATTGCTCAGTAATTACCTGAACCTGTTTATCTTTCCCAAGCAGCACAGGGGCTTGTGTTGCCTCCTATTGGGTTCAGTCTGTAGTCCAGCCATTGAGCTGTAAGTGTGGCCTTTGTTGTGTTTTTGAGTAAATAACGTCACATTTTTCTGTGATTTTTCTTTAAATGGCTAGTGTAGGGACTTGCGAGAAATGAGGAGCCGTGATGGGACTTGCGAGCTGCCATATAGTGGCCACTGTATCAACTTATACCTCATATTTGATAGTTTTCCAGTATGCCATTTGTTTGCCCAAAAGTACTGGGGAGCAGAGGGTGTCTGTATTTTGTGCTGGACACCTAAAAAAGTGCTGGGCAACCCGGCTAACCAAATAATAGAGGCATCATAGGCTATAAGCTAGCATGGTGTACCACATGTATCTGCATTAATGGCACCCTTTTGTATCGCCTTATTTCTATGCGATTATAATACCAGTAACCACCCCCCTCATGCATAGAAGGTGTGTGAGTGGTTGTCTTATCAGTATTTTTGCATTTGTGCAATCTCCCCAATGTATTATACTGTGGCTTTTCTGCATACTGGTGTGAACAGGTAACAATTTAATGCGCAGTTTTTATCATCTAAGGGGTAATAAACGTGATGTGAATGGGGCCTTACACTGAAAGTGATGGCAGTAACTCTTCAGAGGGGTACGTTTATGTTCCTAGGTCCTAATATAAAATCATCACAAGGCTCCTCAGTTGTTACATGCCATTTATTGTATCAGATATGATCTTTGTAGTGAGAAAACCCCTTTAAAGCGACCATCATTTGTATCCAGGCCAGTTTCATTAGTTTGGATTTTAAAATTTTTTGATGGGACCACAAGTTATTTCAGTAACGTTTGTGGATTTTACTTTTTGTAATAGAAGATTACGAACAACTTTGTCCATGTATATATATTGCAGTCATTATGTACAAAGGTGTTTCACTGATCTCCTATTACATCCTGCATATGGTTCCCAGCAACCATGTTAACCAAATGGTACCCTGCATTTTTTTTTCGGGGGGGGGGGGGGGGGGAGGGTTACCGATGTCTGCACATTCCTTTCTAACTGTTTAGATATCACAGATGTGTTTATCAGGGCACCTCAGTAGTTAAATGGCTTAGATCAGAGTTATCTCCGATTCTGGAGGAAGATGGCAGGTGCCGGCTGTAATTAACAGACAGTACTTGCTGGACATGGAGCAGACTCAGCACATGAACCAACTCCATACACCTTCCACAGCAGAGTGACTTGAAATTACATCACATCAAGGGGTTAAAAGGCATATTAAAACTGAGAAAACTCTTCAAAAAATATTACTCTTCCAATATGGCAGAGGGACCCCTCCTGCAACCCCCTTCCCTTAATTATGCACCTTTAATTTATGCTTAAATTCCAGCTGAGTATGTAGTGAGTTTATCAAAGTTGTGTCTAAGTTCAGATCTGGTGGATTTTCAGTGGATTTGCAGTCCAGAATCCACACTGTAAATACATGAAACACATGTGACTGGGATTTGAAAATGCCATCTTTGTGAAGCAGAAACATTTTTTTCTTCACATATTTACAAGCAATATGCAACTTTAATGTGAATTTTTTTAAGTGGGTTTTTTTAAAATAATTTTTTAAGCTCCTCTATGTATATGACTTCCTGGTTTGTCTACTTGACTTCCCCTCTGTGAGCTCTCATAGCATGGCAGTAAGAGGATTGCTTGACCGTTCTCTTCCAGGCCAACTATGCTCTGAAAGTTGCAATTCTTATCAGCAGGATCTGATAAGTATAAGAAATCTGGAAACCACTTAGTACAGAAAAAGATTAATCCATTATCCTTTCATGTATCGATCTTGTTATTGCTCTGGCAGTTTAGTAAAATTTTATCTATCCCTGTCCAGAGAACAATAGAGCAATCATTATGACATTAACTGCTATTTGTAATGAGACTACATAGAGATAAACAGCACATTCAGTAAATGAGTTTAACAGGGTTGTCTCACTACATTGATTCATCTTACCTGTAAGGGATCAGCTCGGTGGTAGGATAACACAGGACCAGTCCTTTAGCTCTGTTTAAACGTTCAGGCGTTTATTTCAGCCTCAGATAAAGAGCAACATAAACGTGGGCTTAACTTCAGCCAAAATGCAGAGAAAATAAAACAGATTTACACAGTCCGTGTGGGACACTTACAGTCCTTTGTCCAGTTCAGGCCTCCAGCCTTCCTGGTCTCCAACAGAGACCAGCGTGTAGTCTGTTCTTGGGATCTTCTCCTGTGCACATCAGCACTCTCCCAGCATCACAGACAATCAATCACCCTCCCTCCCAGCTGATCTCCAGGTTTACATAGAGCAACCAAACTCTGACCTGGACCTGAGGATGTGGGAGCAGTCACCCACCCAACTCTGACTGCTCCTGTGAAAACCAGACCCAGACTACTTGCTGTGCAAATATACTAACAATAAAACATGTGTCAGCAATCTACCGCTGCTGACACATGAAATTACAGGTTTTCACCTCACTAACGCCAAGGTCCTTGGTGACACATATCTCTGCTCCACCACAATCCCCGTTGGCCTCTTCCCTACCCCCCCTCTGCCCCAGGCCGTGGTTCTGGGCACCTTTACTCATCATGTGGTGCACCCTTGACAGGGCATCTGCATTACCCTGTAGCTTCCCGGGCCAATGTTCTACCGAGAAGTTGAAATCTTGTAGAGCCAAGAACCAGCGGATGACCCGAGCGTTCTTCCCTTTCTTCTCTCTTAGCCATCTGAGGGGGGCATGATCTGACACCAACCTAAACCTGCGCCCCAGTAGATAGTAGCGCAGGGAATCCAGGGCATACTTAATGGCAAGGCACTCTTTCTCGATAGAGTAATTCTTTTCTGCCGGGGACAGCTTCCTACTCAGATAGCTTACCGGGTGCTCTTCTCCATTTACTACCTGAGACAACACAGCGGCTAACCCCGCATCCGACGCGTCTGTCTGAACCACAAATTCCCTGTAAAAATTCGGTGCAACCAAGATGGGCTGCCTACAGAGGGCTGACTTTAGTTTCTGAAAGGCCCCTTCAGCATCCGGGGACCATTTAATCGCGGCTGACTTGGTTCCTTTTGTCAGGTCGGTGAGGGGCACCTCTATCTCTGCGAACTTGGGAGTGAACCGTCTATAGTACCCCACAATTCCCAGGAACGCCCTGACCTGTTTTTTGTTCTGGGGATGAAGCCAGCTTTGGATGGCTTCCACTTTATTAAGTTGAGGTTTGATCACTCCTCGTCCCACGATGTATCCTAGGTATCGGGCTTCTTCCATCCCTATAGCTGACTTGCTGGGGTTAACCGTGAAACCCGCCTTCCTTAACACCCCCAGGACAGCCTGAACCTTAGACAGATGACTTTCCCAATCCTGACTAAAAATTACTATGTCATCCAGATATGCTGCCGCATATTTTCTGTGGGGACGCAACACCCGGTCCATGGCCCTCTGGAACGTGGCCGGGGCTCCCTGTAAGCCAAAAGGCATCCGGACATATTGGAAAGACCCTTCAGGTGTGGAGAACGCTGTCTTCTCCCTAGCATCCTTTGACAACGGAATTTGCCAATACCCTTTGGTAAGATCCAGAGTCGTGATATATCGAGCTGGACCCAGTCTCTCTATCAATTCATCTACCCGGGGCATGGGGTAGGCATCTACCTTGGACACCTCGTTAAGTTTGCGATAATCGTTACAAAATCGCCATTCCCCATTGGGCTTCGGGACGAGGACTATGGGACTAGACCACCCACATTTTGATTCCTCGATCACCCCTAGGGTCAACATCCTTTGGACCTCCTTCGCAATGATCTCCCTGCGAGCTTCGGGTACCCTATAGGGTTTTAAATTGACCCTTACCTGGGGGTCAGTGATTATCTCATGCTCAACTACGGTGGTTCGACCTGGGGATTCTGTAAATAAATCTCTATTCTGTAGGAGCAACTGTTTGCATTGCTGCTTCTGAGATGGCGACAGGGTCTCCGCCACTTTGACCTTCTCAATGGCTGGCGTCCGTTGGGCCACAGTGCACGGGGCTTCTAGAGTGTCCCTATCTTTCCAGGGTTTTAACAAATTCACATGATACACCTGGTAGGGCTTCCTCATGCCTGGTTGGTGTACCCTGTAATTCACTTCGCTCACTTTTTCAACTACCTCATATGGCCCTTGCCATTTTGCGAGAAACTTGCTTTCTACTGTGGGTATTAGCACCAGAACTCGGTCTCCTAGGTTAAACTGCCTGAGACGGGCTGACCTATTATAGACCCTTGCCTGGGCCTCTTGAACCTGGAGAAGATGCTCCTTCACAATAGGCATCACCTGAGCTATTCTCTCCTGCAATTGGGAGATATGCTCTATTACACTTTTATACGGAGTGACATCCCCTTCCCAGGTCTCCTTGACAACATCCAACAACCCCCTGGGGTGTCTGCCATATAACAACTCAAATGGTGAAAATCCTGTGGATGCTTGGGGCACCTCCCTGATGGAAAACAGCAGATAGGGTAGTAGATAATCCCAGTCTCGACCATCCTTTTCAACTACTCGTTTTAACATAGCCTTCAGGGTCTTGTTAAAATGTTCGACCAGCCCGTCTGTTTGTGGATGATAAACAGAGGTGCGGAGCTGGGTAACTTTTAACACTTTACAGAGGTCCCGCATCACCCTCGACATGAACGGGGTCCCCTGATCAGTCAGAATTTCCTTAGATATCCCAACCCTGGAAAACATCTGAAACAACTCCTTGGCTATGCCGTTGGAAGAAGTATTTCTGAGTGGGACTGCCTCTGGGTACCGGGTTGCATAATCGACCACGACCAGGATATACTGGTGTCCTCTGGCTGACTTCACCAGGGGTCCTACCAAGTCCATGGCAATTCTATCAAAGGGCACCTCAATAATCGGAAGTGGTATCAGGGGGCTGCGGAAGTGGGCTACCGGGGAGGTGATCTGGCATACGGGGCAGGACTGGCAATAGTCCTGAACCTGTCGGTGAAGCCCCGGCCAATAGAATCTCTGAAGGATCCTTTCCTGGGTCTTCTCTGTCCCCAACTGTCAACCTAACACATGGGAACGAGCAAGGTCTATCACCGTCTTCCGGTATGGTTTAGGTACTACGAGTTGTTCTACCTGTAACGGTCTGGAGGTGGATCCACTGGACCACCACAGGCGATGGCGTAAGCCCACACCAGGGAGTGGAATCTAAGTAGGTCCCGGTATTCACCAGAGCCCGCCGCAAAGCGGGATGGTCTTGCTGCGGCGGGAGTCTACCAGGTCACTTCCACTGGCGGGGCTTGCCTGCGGTGGTGGCCAAGGGTAGGCGAGGTACGGAATCGGCAGGCAGTCTCGTAGTCGGGGTCAGGCAGGAGGTCAGGATAGGCGGCTCTGGTTCGTAGACGTAGACAGGCAGGAGGTCAGGACTGGCGGCAAGGTTCGGTAAACATAGGCTGGACCTTCGGTACACGGATAGGCAGACTAGACAATACAGGAAGGCTTTCTCCAACTGGATATACACCAAGGATCCGGCGAAGGCCGCCAGGAAGAGGCCGGACTTAAATAGGAGCAGTGCCCGGTAATGACCATTTACCGGCGCACTGCCCCTTTAAATTTCAAACTGCCGGCGCGCGCGCGCCCTAGGGGCGGAGCCACGCGCCGGGGGACCGAGACAGGCTGAGCAGGAGCGTGGCCGGGTAAGTGGATGCCGGAGGGGACGGGGAGGTGAGCGGACCCCGAACCCGACGTGCGGGACGGGGCTCCGCTGGGAGCAGGAGCACGGACGCGCCTGCGACCCAGGACAGTGGTCGCAGGGGCGTCCGTGACAGTACCCCCCCTTGGGCCCCCCCTCTTGGGCCCCCCTCTCTTACTGGATTGGAGGAATCTCTGGATGAGGCTGCGGTTCAGGATATTCTCCTCCGGCTCCCAAGACCTCTCTTCAGGACCGAACCCCTTCCAGTCCACTAAAAAGTATCTTTTCCCTCTAGTTCTCCTCATGCCCAGAATCTCTTTGACCTCGAAGACATTGGGCGCATCTGCCACAGACGGAGGAGGAACAGCCTTCTGGGAAAAGTGATTAAGGACCAGGGGTTTCAGTAAGGAGACATGAAACGAGTTGGGGATTCTCATAGTAGGAGGGAGCCGGAGTTTGTAGGACACCGGATTGATGCGGCTGATGACCTCAAAGGGTCCCAGGAAACGGGGTCCCAGTTTGTGAGAAGGCATCTTAAGGCAGACATATCTAGCAGAGAGCCACACCTTGTCACCTGGGGAGAACACCGGAGGGGGGATTCTTCTTTTGTCCGCTTGAGTCTTCATGCGCTTGGAAGCACGGAGCAGAGACTGACGGGTCTGGAACCAGATGGCCTTCATGTCTTGAACTAGTGCGTCCGCCGCCGGGACCTCGGAGGAGGTTGCCAGAGGGAGAGGAGGGCAGGGATGCAGACCATACACAAGGTAGAAGAGGGAGACCCCCGCGGACTCAGACTCAAGGGAATTATAAGAGAACTCCGCCCATGGCAGCAAGTTGGACCAATCATCTTGACGTGCCGAGATGAAATAGCGAAGGTAACATCCCAAGACCTGGTTGACCCTCTCCAACTGGCCGTTCGTCTGTGGGTGGTAGGCAGAAGAGAAGTCGAGCTTCACCTGAAGTTGGTTACACAGGGCTCGCCAAAACCTGGAGACAAACTGAACTCCCCGGTCCGAGACTATTTGCGGAGGAAGTCCATGTAGACGGACCACGTGAAGGAAGAATAGCTCCGCCAGACGGGAGGCAGACGGCAGGCCTGGCAACGGGACGAAATGCGCCATCTTGGAGAAGCGATCCGTGATCACCCAAATAATGGTGTTGCCAGACTACGGAGGGAGGTCAGTTATGAAGTCCATAGAAATGTTAGACCAGGGTTGAGTTGGAATGGGGAGTGGCTGTAGTAAACCTGACGGCTTGTGACGTGGCGTCTTGTTACGGGCACAGGAGTCACAAGATGAAACGAAGTCCTTAACATCCTTTTCAAGCTCTGGCCACCAATAGAACCGGGATATCAGGTGCAGGGCCGCCATCAGAAATTTCAGGGCCCCATACAGTTGAAGCATCTGGGCCCCCCCCCCCCCTTTCGGCCCCACCCTATGCCAACCCCATCGCCCCGTCCCCACTCAGACACAGCTCCCACAATGCCTCCCCACACACAGCTCCCACACACAGCTCCCACAATGCCTCCCCACACACAGCTCCCACAATGCCTCCCCACACAGCTCCCACAATGCCTCCCCACAATGCCCCCACACACAGCTCCCACAATGCCTCCCCACACACAGCTCCCACAATGCCTCCCCACACACAGCTCCCACAATGCCTCCCCACACACAGCTCCCACAATGCCTCCCCCACAGCTCCCACACACAGCTCCCACAATGCCTCCCCCACAGCCTCAGAGGGGGGGGATCACTGGGGCAGAGAGGGGGCTTCATTGGGGCCCCACATTATCCCAGCGTGTGAGGAGAGGTGGGCGCTCGGAGTCTAGGACTGCTCTGTACTGACAGCAGCAGCGTCTCTCACCTCCTTCCAGGGTCTCCTCTGATAGCAGTCGGCCCCTCCTCCCTCTGCCGACAGGAGTCACTGAAGCCCCGCCCACAGGCAGAGAGAGGGGAGTGGCCGACTCCGATCAGAGTAGACGCTGGAGAAATTAAAGTAAGTGACAGACGCTGCAGCTGTAGTGACGTACAGAGCAGTCACTGCTGCGATCGGTGCGCCGCCCCTCCTCACACACTGAGCCGTACGGGCCCCTGCGGACAGACAGCAGTGCCGCGGGGCCCGTGTACAGGCTGACAAGATTTTGAAACAGGAGGGCCTGCTTGCCGCGGGCCCCCCTGTTTCACCGGGCCCGGTACAGGAGTACTGGCTGTACCCCCTGTACGGCGGGCCTGCTCAGGTGAAAGGTTCTTCGGGCGCCGGGATGACCAGCCACCAATGAGCAATGTCCCCATTTTAAGATACGTCTGCAGAGAGCAGGGCGTACATAAGTCCTTCCAGGATGGACCCTCCGGAGGTCCACTGGAGCTGCCGAGTTAAGACGTTCTGGAGGAATTATGTGTTCTGGAGTAGTATCTTCACCCACCACGTCGGACGCATGGGAGAGGGCGTCAGCTCTCACATTCTTCTCTGCAGGCCGGAGTGGATCTGGAAATCGAACCGGGAAAAGAAGAGCGACCACCTAGCCTGGCGTGGGTTAAGTCGCTGAGCCATCTGAAGATATTGGAGGTTTTTGTGGTCCGAGTAGATATGGATGGGGAAACGGGCACCCTCCAGCAGATAGCGCCACTCCTCCAGGGCCAGTTTTATGGCCAGTAGCTCCCGGTCACCAATCATGTAATTCCTCTCGGCTGACGAGAATGTCTTGGAAAAGAAGCCGCATGTTACAGTCTTACCCGTGGGCTCTTTTTGTGTAAGAACTGCTCCGGCTCCCACAGACGAGGCATCCACTTCCAGCGTGAAGGTCTTTGCGGGATCCGGACGTGCAAGGATAGATGACGTAGAGAAGGCAGACTTGAGCTTAGAAAACGCCTCTTCGGCCTCGACGGGCCAGCTGCGTGGATTGGCTTGTTTCTTGGTGAGGGCCACTATCGGAGCCACTAGCGTAGAGAAGTGAGGGATGAATTGGCAATAGTAGTTGCAGAAGCCCAAGAACCGCTGTATAGCCCGCAGACCGACTGGGCGTGGTCACTGCAACACGGCTGACGGTTTTGCTGGGTCCATCCGTAGGCCTTGGTCAGAAATGACATAACCCAGAAACGGGAGGCTAGTCTGATGGAAGAGGCACTTCCCTAGCTTGGCATACAGATGATTCTCCCGGAGACGCTTCAACACCTGACGAATATGACTGCGGTGGGCCTCGAGGTCGGGTGAGTACACCAGGATGTCATCAAGGTAGACCACCACGCAGGAGTAGAGGAGGTCTCTGAAGACGTCATTCACGAGCTCCTGAAAGACGGCAGGCGCATTACACAGTCCGAAGGGCATCACCAGGTACTCGAAGTGCCCTTTCCCTGGTGTTGTGGGCCGTCTTCTATTCATCGCCCTTGCGGATTCGGACCAAGTTGTAGGTCCCTCTCAAATCCAACTTGGAGAAGATCCTTGCACCCTGCAGGCAGTCAAACAGTTCTGTGATCAACGGCAATGGGTAACGTTTTTTCACCATGTTCAGACCCCGGTAGTCTATGCAGGGCCGTAAGGTACCGTCCTTCTTCTTTACGAAAAAGAACCCCGCACCCGCGGGAGACGAGGACTTCCGGATGAACCCTTTCCTGAGATTCTCCTGGATGTACTCAGACATGGCTTGGGTCTCAGGAACCGACAGTGGGTAGACTCGGCCCCGAGGAGGACTGGTACCCGGCAATAAGTCGATCGGGCAATCGTATGGACGATGCAGAGGAAGGGTCTCGGCTTGTCTCTCGGAGAACACATCGGTGTACTCCAGATATTCGGGCGGCAGCCCAGGCAACGGCTCCTGAAGGGTCGAGCGAGAGCAGGAAAGCACCGGGCGAGGTACCACCAAACAACGCCCCTGACAGTTGGGACCCCAACGAATCACCTCTCCAGATGTGCAGTCCAGAATGGGTGAGTGGAGCCGCAGCCATGGGAGTCCGAGGAGGACCTACGAGGAAGAGCGAGGCAACACATAGAAGAAGATCTCTTCTTTATGCAATGCCCCCACGTGGAGGGACAGAGGCTTGGTGACAAACTGGATAGTGTCGCTAAGCAGTTCCCCGCTGACGGATGAGATGACAAGCGGTTTTTCCAAGCGGGCAACCGGAAGCTGATACTGCTTCACTAGAGACTGGTGGATGAAGTTCCCAGCCAAGCCCGAATCCAGAAACGTCGGAACCTGGAACGAGGTACCAGTCTCTGAGACGACCTGCACGGGCATCAACAGTCGTGGAGAGGAGGAGTTTGCACCTAGGAATGCCTCTCCCACAGATCCTAGGTGCGCGAGTTTCCCGCAGGCTTGGGGCGCCTGGGACAATTACTCCGGTAATGCTCTGGGCTGCCACAGTAGAGGCACAAGTTCCTTTACCGACGCTGGGCCAACTCTTGCTCAGAGAGACGAGCCCAATCAACCTGCATGGGCTCCTCGGTGGGTGTTGGTGGCTGTGGTGCAGGAGGCCTCTGGAACACCGGTGCCAGGCGAGGAAACCAGTGAGGTTGGGCTGACTGACGTTCTTGCTGAAGTTCCTCCTCCCGTTCAATGAAGCGTACGTCGATGCGGGTCGCTAACCAGATCAGGTCACTGAGGGAAGACGGGAGGTCTCTAGCGGCCAAGACGTCCTTAACTCGGCTTGAGAGCCCTTTCTTGAAGGTGGCGCACAGAGCGGCCTCGTTCCATGACAGTTCAGAGGCCAGAGTGCGGAATTGCACCGCGTAGTCTCCTACAGACAGATCCCCCTGGCGTAGGTTTAGGAGGGCTGTCTCAGCGGAGGATGCACAAGCTGGTTCCTCGAAGACATTGCGAAACTCACTGAGGAACGACTGAAGATCCGCCGTCACTGGATCGTTCCTGTCCCACAGAGGTGTAGCCCATGCCAGGGCCTTCCCGGAGAGGAGGCTGACCACGAAAGCCACTTTCGCACGTTCGGACAGGAACTGATCCGCCATCAGCTCCACGTGCATAGAGCATTGGGTGATGAACCCCCTGCAGAGTTTCGGGTCTCCGTCGAACTTAGCTGGTAGTGACAGCCGAAGCTTGGGACCCCTCAGAGCCACAGGAACCGTAGAAGCGTTGACAAACATCGGAGACGGCGAGGGTTGCTGCTGCTGGACGGTGATGAGCTGCTGCACCATGGAGGAGAGTTGCTCGAGCTGCTGCGCTTGCTGCGCGATCTGTTGCGATTGCTTGACCACGACGGTGGTGATGTTGGCAACGCTTGGCAAGGGCACCTTGGCGGGATCCATGGCCGGATCCTACTGTAACGGTCTGGAGGTGGATCCACTGGACCACCGCAGGCGATGGCGTAAGCCCACACCAGGGAGTGGAATCTAAGTAGGTCCCGGTATTCACCAGAGCCCGCCGCAAAGCGGGATGGTCTTGCTGCGGCGGGAGTCTACCAGGTCACTTCCACTGGCGGGGCTTGCCTGCGGTGGCGGCCAAGGGTAGGCGAGGTACGGAATCGGCAGGCAGGCTCGTAGTCGGGGACAGGCAGGAGGTCAGGACAGGCGGCTCTGGTTCGTAGACGTAGACAGGCAGGAGGTCAGGACTGGCGGCAAGGTTCGTGGTCGGTAAACGTAGGCTGGAGGTTCGGTACACGGATAGGCAGACTAGACAATACAGGAAGGCTTTCTCCAACTGGATTTACACCAAGGATCCGGCGAAAGCTGCCAGGAAGAGTCCGAAAATATTGTATTATATATTTTCCTGGGACAACACTGAAGAGATGACACTTTGATGCAATGTAAAGTAGTTAGTGTACGGCTTGTATAACAGTGTAAATTTGGTGTGCCCTAAAAATAACTCAACACACAGCCATTAATGTCTAAACTGCTGGCAACAAAAGTGAGGACCCCCCAAAAGGAAAATGGAAAAATTGGGAGCAATTTGTTATTTTCCCTCCATAGTGTCATGTGACTCATTAGTGTTACAAGGTCTCAGGTGTGAATGAGGGGCAGGTGTGTTAAATTTGGTGTTATGGTTCTCCCACTCTCTCATACTGGTCACTGAAAGTTCAACATGGCACCTGCTCTACATGGACTAGGCTATAAGAAGATTGCCAACACCCTGAAACTGAGCTGCAGCACGGTGGCCAAGACCATACAGCGATTTAACAAGACAGGTTCCACTCAAAACAGGCCTCACCTTGGTTAATCAAAGAGGTTGAGAGCCACCATGCTGCAGCTCAATTTCAGGGTGCTGGCAATCTTTTTGTAACTTAGGCCATCTTTAGATAGAGTAACAATTTCTTTTTTTTTCAGATTTGCAGACAGTTCTTTGCCATCAGCAGTCATGGTGAACTTCCAGTGACCAGTGTGAGAGCGATAACACCAAATATAACACACCTTTTCCCCATTCACACCTGATACCAAGTAAAACTAACGAGTCACATGACACCATGGAGGGAAGATGGCAAATTGGGCACAATTTGTCCATTTTCACTTAGGGGTTTACTTACTTTTGTTGCCAGCAGTTATGTTGAAGGCACACCAAATTTACATGGTTTTATGAGCTGTAAACTGACACTTTACTTGTATCAAAGTGTCCATTTTCTGCGTTGGTCCCAAAAAGAAATATCACAATATTTAAAAAAATAGAGGGCACGAATTTACGCCTTCCTTCCCTTTTCCATTTTTGCTTTTTAAAGCTAATGTATTTAGCAAGGTAACAAGAAAGCACTACACACTAAAACATAATGTGAACAAATGCTGGTAACCAATATCAGTGCTTCGACATTGCGGCAATAATCCCTTGCGAAAGATTCGGGCCCCCTTGAAATTTTTAACCTTTTGCCCCAATTTCAGGCTTAAAAATACGCTCTCCATCCAACCCCACTGACTCGAGATGTTTTCCAAGGAAGAATGGGCAAGCATTTCAGTCTCTCGATGTGCAAAACTGATAGAGACCAACCCCAAGCGACTTCCAGCTGTAATCGCAGCAAAAGGTGGCGTTGCAAAGTATTAACTTAAGGGGGGGGCCGAATAATTTTGTGTGTCCCACTTTTCAGTTTTTTATTTTTTACAAAAGTTTAAAATATCCAATAAACTTTGTTCCACTTCACAATTGTGTCCCACTTGTTGATTCTTCACAAAAATTTTTTAATTTGATATCTTTATGTTTGAAGCCTGAAATGTGGCAAAAGGTTGAAAAGTTCGAGGGGGCCGAATACTTTCGCAAGGCACTGTATCATCAGAATACATATTTGGTTCTGTTAACATCATGGTGGCTTTGTTCTGTTTGTTAACTATTTTCTTTGGCAAGTATAGTCTGCAGCATTCTCCTTACCAAAAAAAGCACATACGTCAGTGGAATCTGAGGATTCATTTCAAAGGATTAGTAAAATTGTCATAGTTCTGTTAAGCTGTGAACAAACACTATAGCACATCAAGTCACTGCCCTTGATGGCCTGGGTGCCTGGAGCTTGCATCAATGATCTGGGACAAGTTTTACCTTAGATACTAGTGAATGGCAGAGTGGGAGGAAGACAATTAATAATTCTCCACCTCCACGTACTGGCTGTCGAACTAAAAGTGCCAGCATGCCACTGCAGCATATGTTGAACACATGTACTAATCAGTACCCATACAATCTGTCTGCTGCTGTAGCATGCTGGGACTTGTAGTTCCTAGCTACTAGCTGTTGTTAAACATTGAACTACTCCTGTCAGCATGCCACAGCCACACATGTTAGATACAGACAGTCCCCGGGTTACAAATGGGATAGGGACTGTAGGTTTGTTGTTAAGTTTAAATTGTATGTAAGTCGGAACAGGGATGTTTATTAAATGTAACTCCAGCAAAACATTTTTTTTTAGTTTTGGATAGTGGCGGGAACAGTTTTTACATTTGTTTTGCTGTCTGTGCCCTTTTTTAGAAGATTTCACCTAACGTTCTGTATCTCATGTGCCGCTGTGGCATGCTGGCACTTGGTTATCATGGTGCGGGACTCAGTGTTGAATGTCAACCATGCCCCATAAGTCTCCGTTTGTAACTAGGGGACGTATGTAAGTCGGAACGATTTAAGTCGGGGACTGCCTGTATATACTAATCAGAAAACATACAGTTAATACATGTGTGGTGTAGAATTCTAGCATTTGTAGTTGTGAAACTAGAAGTGCAAGCATTCCACACCACATACAGTATGTATGTATAAACTAATTTTACTATACCTATTCCGACTTATATACAAACTCAACTCAAAATGGTTTCACCACAAAGTAAAACTGATTTGGGAAGCTTGCAAATTAAATAATAAATATTTTCACCCTTTATAATTATTAAAAATTCGGCACCATTTTTGTTTTTTTCTGCTACCTCTGACCCCCTAAATTTCACTGTCTCCAGGGGACACGACCATGACGAGAGCTCCTCAATCCTGGCTTTTTTTTTTTTTTTGTTTTTTTTTTTTTTTTTTTTTACCTTTTTTTCTGACATGCAACCCCCTCTTCACACTCTGCCTCTTTTTTCCCAGTTATTTTTAACATAAAATAATAAAAAAAAAAGAAAAATCAATGTTTTTTAAAAAAAAAAAAAATCCACATTTTTAGTTTTTCCTGCGGAATTTGAACCTAAGAAAACCTATGCTGAAAGGGGGAAGTGCTAACCATCTACTACATTAAAGCTACTCGCCCCTTACATTAACAGACCTTTGTTTAACTAGAAGGAGCACACTGTGGGGAAAGGCATGGTGATGTCAAGTCTGCTGGATCACATGATACACAGTTCAAACAATGTACACGCCCCCTTTTGATACACTGAATGCTGAATCAGGACAAACCAAGCATGAAATGCCTTTGTGGTAAAACCCCTTTAAGAATGAACCTACGGTCCCTATCCCATTCGTAACCTTGGGACGGCCTTTAAATACAAAAACACAAAATTGTAATTCTCTCATGATGTACAGAGTAACGAATTACCACATTAGGCTCAGAGTAATAATTGTATGAGGCAAAATATGCATATAACGTGGTAATGTGATGTCATTAGATTGCTGGATAAATATATCAGTTGTCATAGAATGGTAAATAAATTAAATAAGTATGACACAATCAAATCTAGAAAACATATAACAGCAATATAGGGAGATAAATTATATATTGTTAGCCATTTATAACTGTCAGATATACATCAACACTATAAGAATATTGGTATGTAAACAGAGATCTCATAACCATTTATTCTTGAGTAACTAGTAATATTTCATAGATGATATCATACATGTTCACTGTATTTATCATCATTCTGTGTTTGACAACTTGAGCATTTATCCAAAGATCTGATGACATCATATTAGCATTTCCTATGTATACAGCTCTAGAAAAAATTAAGAGACCACTGCACAGTTTTCTAAAAATCAGCATCTCTACATGTCTGACAGCCATTCCGTTCCAGTGTCAGTTGAATTCCAACCAAAGTCCTGCCTCATTCTATTAATGTGCTTCTGATTAGGTGATCACCTGAACCAAATCTTATTTAATGAAGGAAAGTATAAAAAACACTGCTGTGGTCTTCACAATCCTCTTGCAATAGGACAAGCTGGATGGCAAAACAAGTGCTAGGAAAGGCCAAAAGGAATTTGAATGAAAAAATTACTTTTACAATGCCAAATGAGTTGGAAAGAAAACACCCCTGAAAAAAAAACATTAGTCTATTTTTTCTAAATAAATGAACTTGTTTTTTTGGCATTATTGAGGTCTAACAGCAACTTTTTTATTATTTTGAAGATTTCTCATTTACTGCAAACAAATAAAAAATTTTTTTTGCTTTGAATTTCGGAACTTTTTGTCATAGTTTTTATAAAAAAAGTAAAAAGTACTTTTTCTCAGAAATATATACCATGAGGGAAAAAACAGAAAATTTGAAAATTTTGCAGGGGTTTTAAATTTTTTTTTCCCAGGCTTATATATTCCCATTACATTTTTATCTTTTGAAGGGTATAATTGTTTAAATTCGTATTCTTCATTCCCCTTATGAAAATTAATTTTTGTTTCCATCATTTTAGTTTTTTTTTTTAATTATATTTTTCACAGTAAAATCTTAAAGGGGCCATGTGACTGAAACATCACCCCAATCACTATGGGCGACATGTATTTACAGGGCTGCGCCAAAATTTCTGCCATTTTTCCCCGATATCTGCGCACCCCCTTTTGCAATAGGTTTTAACCTCCACACGCCAATACGGGTGCTTTAAACAGAGTGCCCACGGTACTTTGAATGCACCTATTTCAGCAGGGCGGCGGGAGGCGGTGCAGTAGAACCGACGATCTATAGATTTATATTTCAGTAGGAATTTTAGGCAATTTCTGCTGGGGAAAAGGTAAAGCATTTCAAAGTGGGTTTACCTAGCCAAAGTTTTTGTTTCTACGCTTTTGAATGTGCGTAGAAAGCGGGGTTCAAAAATCAGGCCATTCATTCTTTTATATACGCATAAAAATTGGTGGCTAAACGCCAAAAATCTTACATGTCAACCTATGTTTATTTTGTAGAATTCTGTGTTACCTATGGTGGAAGGGAATAAACCTTAGAAATATTCATTTTAATGGTGCCATGGCTTTTCATATTCAATTGTTCATTCGTTTTGTGAAACAAAGTACAGATCAATTAGACAAAACACCAAGGACCAATATGGTATTGATGGTTCGCAAGTGAATAACCAAGTTACCTACCCATAAAGATGCTCACATCCCAGCAGATGCAAAAGATCATAAGAGGAAACAAGTAGCGCAACATATACAAAGTCAATGAAAATAATACGGAAACATAGCTTATTCTGATACATAAACATATTAATGTTAAAGGATAGGTCTCATATATCTCAATGCAAGATGTATGATGCGCCTGTTTTTTGCGGATAATATAGCAGAGAGTTAAAGAACATGAAGATCATAGGATGCGCGAAAATAAGCAGTTCACTGAGACTCTTTAGGGGACTCGACAGGAAGCGGGGAGTTTGTTACTTTTGATTTTTTTTTTTTTCAATGGGTCACCATAATTGCTGTCAGATTTTTATTCAGATAAATGATAACTCCTTTTCACATTCTCTTACTTTTTCCTGCATTAATGACTAACTCCCGCAGCCTGTTTTTACAAGAGGGAAAGTCATTATAGTAGAGTTTGAGTGTTCGCTCAGCGTCTTACCAGTACACTTTAGCGACACTAAAAAAATTTCGCAGTAACGCCAATTTCCCAAGTAGAACGATGCTGGCCCAATGCATGCAATTCTTTCTACGAGTGACTGAGCATCTCTGAGGTATACATAACTATAAGATGCAAAACAAATGGCAGTCTAAATGTTGCTTTCCTTCTTAGGTCCCTTTTCACCATGATGAACGAATAAGATTTTAATAACTATACTGGCCATCCAAACACGTTATAGCCAAGAAGAGATTTGAAAACTATGTGTCATGAAAAATTGTTAATGATGGCGTTAGTTGTGTCCCTATAATAGTAAAAGGACCGCTAAAAAGTTGATCTTCCTAATCTCATCGACTTTCATAGGCGCCCTATTGATTAAGGATCTGTCTATCACAAGTGTAGACACAATTTACAGCATCCCCGTCTCTAGGAACCTCGCATGCTCTATCCTTGATGTGACTTGAAAGTCTAGCTCAATATCATAGCAGACAGAGAGAAGGTCGGATTTGCGCATCACTATCCATCTGCTCCTATGTGGAGTTCTGGTGTTTTAGGTCTGTACTGTACTCACCACACTCACTATTTTTATTTATCAATTTAAAGGCGAATAAAATGTAAGAAAAGGGAGTTATCCATCAGATTATATAAGAAAGACCTCCCATATCAGTCTGAGGTTTACCTAACTACTCCCTCTAGGAGTGACAGTACAAGCATTATATCAGTCCACTTTGGTGGATAAAAATTAGAAACCCACTGCAAAATTTTTCATTTTCTCTGAGTTTTATTCTCATTCAGTGCTGGTATGTAATTTTTTGACTAGAGAAAATTGTAGCATTGCGAATTTTATTATTTAAAACTAACTGCAACAATGTCTGCCGAAATTCAATACAAAAAAAACTTTTGATATTTATTTTGTTCGTCCAAGTATAAAAATAGAAAACTTCAATTATAATAAAAAATGAAGCCAATCAAAAAAGGACAATGTTTCAGATAGGCGGCATATTCCATCCACTGTGCCGAAAAATTTTGCGACAGGATTATAAGCCCGCAAATCTATACGCCTGCATGAGTACATGAGAGGTCTGAGGGGGGAGGGAATTGTGGTAAGGTACAGCCCCGGAGGCCCCATAAGCGGTAAGCGTTTTCTTCCATATTCTAGCCTACGGCGGCGTCATCCCGCCAGATGAGATATCGACATTTTCTTCGTTTATGAGTAAACTGTGGATGTACCGGTATGGAATGGGCGGATACAGCCCATATATGAGTGAAGTAACCCGAGAAATACGTTGACGCGAAATCCGTAAGCCCACATATACGCCGTTGTAACATAGTCTAATACTATTATTTTAGCCAGAGATTTTCTCTTCAACTCCTTTTGGTCATGGTAAAAGCTATTTTTTCATTCAAAGCCCTTGACCATAATTCCTAGCACTTGTTTTGCTATCCATCTTGCTCCTATTGCAAAGAGGAATTGTGAAAACCACAGTAGTGTTTTATATACTTTACCTTCATAAATAAGAATTGTTCCGTCGCGATCACCTAATCACAATGCACATTAAGTAGAAACTTGCGAGGTTCATACTGAAGCACTGGAAAGGAAAGGTCTATGTACAGACATGGTGGAGGCAGTGCTGGGATTTTTAGTACTAATAAACTGTTATGTTTTTATTCAGAGTAATGTTAGTTGGAAGTCGACTTTGTCCCTACATGCCGACAGGTGGTAATAGCCGCAATTATGGCTGTCGAAGGAAAAGCGTCAGTGTGGTGTATATGAACAGATTTACATGTCGACGTTCAATTTGCAGTGGACCCATGGATCGGCTAAACTAACTTGCTTAGAAACACCGCTTTTGCGGCTAAGGTGCTCATGGCACCATTGCCACAATTAAGGCAGCTGTATTTATCTTGAATTTTTTTTTTTTTTTAATTTCCCACGGGTCCCCAAAACCTTTTCAGGTTTTTTTAAAAATTTCTCACTTTTCCCCCTGCGCAAAATGTGAGGTCCCAAAAGGTTTTTGGCGGGTTTGTGTAGGGAACCAATTGTTCTGCACAAGCCTTTATATAAAACCCAATTAGGGGAAAAATCTGAACCGGGTTTTTTTTTTACTAAAAAAAAATCAGAAACCCCAATTTACAAATTTTAAAACCCAAGATCCTTTTCTTTTTAGCCGTTTTTATTTTCTTTTTGTAATTTTTTTAAAGGGATGTTTCAAAAAAAAAAAAATTTTTTGGGGGGCAGCCATTTTAAATCAAGCGCTTTAAAACAGAAATTTAGAGAGTTTTGCTTTACAGCAATTACATGGTCAAGGGGTTCCAGACCATTATAAACCTAGTGGGCCCAAAAGCGAAAACTGCGGGGTTTCCGGGAATTTTTCCCAAAGGGATTTTTGCCCAACCAATTGGGTTTACCCCCCTTGCGAGGGCGTAAAAAACCCCTGTCAATTTGGGCTGTTTTCCAGTGCTGTGCCCCTTTTAATTCTTTTAAGTTTGCGGCAGTTTCAGAGCATTTAAGGAAAAGCCCTACACTCCCCAACCGGAAAAAAAAACGTCCGAAAAGGGGGCCTTTTTTTTTCCCGATTGCATACCCCCCGGCCCTTTGCCCAAGTTTGGCAAAAACCCGGTGGGTTTTCTCTTTTTTTTAAACCTTGCCCAAACAATTTAAAATTTGTTTTAAAATCCCAAAAAAAACTAAAAGCGTTTGACTTATTATACAACAGGTTTGTGTAATAAACCGGGCACAAAAGAAATCCTAAAAAGACAGCGGGTGGAAAAATACAGCTCGTTTTTTTCTATTGTTTTAAATGGGGCTGCAAAACGATTGAAATTTCGCCGTTTTTTAAAAAAACAAAAAGGGGCAAAATACGATTGTAAAGCTGTGCATTGAAAAACAAAACCTACTACCAAATCAGGTGCAACCCTTCTTCTGCCAGAGACAAGCCCCCGGGCTTTTTCATGACAGATTTTTTTTTTTACCCCCGGGCCAATCCACTTCTAGTTTCCCCCCCCTGCTGGTAATTCACATTTCCCTATCTACTCAAAGTAATTGGGGAAATTACTGTAATGGGCGGGGGTTACCCTTTTTTTTGGGGGGGAAGCTAAAAACCTGCCATGAATAATTGGACTTTTTCTTTTGGCAGAAGAGGCTGCAAACCCCCAAATTTTTAAAACCTTTAAAATGCTCTGAAACTCTCCCCAACTTAAAGAATAAGGGAGATAAGGGGGGGGGGGGGTGCGGGGGGGGGGAACCATGTTGTTCACAAGTTTTGTACGGGGGTTCCCTCAGCAAGTGGGGGCAAAAAACCTTTTGGACGGGTTTCCCCTTAAAATATTGATAACGATATGGAAAATAACTTAAAAAGAAAACTCATAGAAAATGTATTTAACATAAAAACATCCATTTGACGTGAGTAAAAGTAACACCAAGTTATAAATTTTTTTCTAAAATTTTCAACATGAATAACAGAGCAACAGAACAAACCAGAGTTTTAAAAAAAGAAAATCCATAATTGTTGTTTCATAAAGAATACAGGGATTTACTTAAAAACACACGTCAGATATTTTATCTGTCTTAACAAAATTATGGGCCCCAGGGCACAGCACTGCAGTAGGCCGTGCCCAAATACATGACTTGCACTTGGCCCCATCCCTCGGGGGCCCCTCCCCCCAAGCAAACCCAAATTATCACACCCTTATGGTTAAAACACCGGCACCCTGCAGCCTACAAGACCATTTTGGAGGGCAAAATTTTGGGCTCCCCCCTCCCCCAATGGTTTTTTAACTTTTTTGCACATCCAAAAAACACACAACAGTTAAATAAAAAAGCCAAACTAAAGGGATGAAGGGCAGGTTTCTTTATTCCTTTGACATATTACCCACTTGGGGCCCGTTTAAAATTTGGGGCCCCCGGGCAACTGCCTAGTGTGCCCAATGGAAAAGATCTGTTTGATCTGTGAACCCTTTGTTATGCAATGATGACTACTACATTTATCACATTGTGTAAAACTGTTTTCCCCTTTTCAAAAGTAGGCTTGTCCCCACTGCACCGGTTTGGGGCCCGGGGTTTTTCAAGGTTTGGGGGTTTTGCAAATCGCCTGAAAAAATGGCTGCAAACTTTTTACATGGGGGCCTCTCTGGAAAAACCCTGCAGCAGTCCCCCACTGCACAGGGTTTTCCCCCCACGGTTTTTTCAAAAACGCTTTTGGAAAAGGTTTTTGAACATCTCAATGGGGAAGGGGGGGGGGCTTTTCCTCCCTAATCCCCGAAAAAGCCATCCTCCTTGCCCGTGTGCACGGGGGAAAAACAGGAAAATACTGGTGGGGGTAAAACCCCCGGGTTTTTTTGGCCCTGTCCGTGGGATAAACCCTTATTTTAAAAAATTTTATAAATTTTAATAAAAACGTTTTTTTGAAAGAAAGACATTTCAGGAGTTGCATGGGTTTTCCTTTTTAAGGGACTGCCCATGCTGGCCTCGTACAAACCTTTTGGGACCACACCCGGGTTTGCCTGCAGGGGTTTTTCTTTTTGGCCACTGCCCTTTTTCACTGAAACCTTTGACATTTAACCGGCTTTTTTGTTTTCGAGCGTGTTTCCCTTCCCCAAAAGATTTGAAAATCTTCGGGCCAACAATCTCTAAAGGGGGGGGCCCCTTTCCCCCGCAATGTTATTTTTTTTTTGAGGCATCGAAAATTTTTTTACTGCCAAGTTAATGGGTCACGAAAAAAGGGGGCCGTGCCTCTCGGTTTAATTAAAGTAAACCAAATTTAAAAAAAAATGTGGGGGTTTCGACGCATCTTGATGTTTGCTTTTTTTTCTTAGCAAATTGAAAACCCCCGAGACAAAATCTCTTATAAAAATGAAAAGAAACAACTTACTGGTAAAGGAACAGTTTTTTTTTTTAATATTTTCCGACGTTATTATAAAAAATTTGGAAAACCCCGATTACGATTTAAAAAAACATTGCACCTGTCCAGTAAGAAGCTTGCCCACGACTTATGACAGCGATTCTCACTTGTGTTCTTTGTCATTTGACACATCCTATTCTAATAACGTTTTTTTAGGCTGTAAAAATACGCCCCGAAAACCGCACGCCCCCCTTTTCATGCTTATGCCTTTTTCCCTTTCATTTTTTTTTCCAGCTTTCCGGGCCATTTTTAAAAATATACGAACGGGGTTTTGCACCATTTTCGGGGACAATGTATGAAGGGCTGAAACCAAATTTTTGGGTTGACATTGTTTGAACAGGGCCACCAGTTTTTTGGTGACATTTTATGAACGGGGCTGCCCCGGGTTTTTCCCCAAGGTGACATGAATAAACCGGTTGGCACCATTTTCGGGTGCCCATGTTTTAACGGAGGGGGGCACCAGTTTTCGGGGACATTAAGAACGGGGGTTTTGGCACCCGGGGGGTTTTGGGGTTGACTTTTAGGGCCCCGGGGTGCACCAGTTTTTGGGTGACTTTTAAAAAGGGGGGCTGTCCCGGGAATCTGGCGTCTTTGCAGCTCAAAAACTGGTGCGCCCCCGCTATATTTTAAAAGGGCCCGTAAAACCAATATCGGGCAAAATTAAAGCGCCCACGGGTATTTTTGCAATGCACCAAAATTCCGGGGGGGTTTTTCCGGGAGGCGGGCGCATAAAACCAAAACAACTATAGATTTATAGCTTCATTACGGCAATTCCCAGGCTTCATTACTGTTTGGGAACCGGTAAGCCACTTTCAAAGTGATTTCCCTGAACCAAAATGCCCGTTTTAAAGCACTAGAAGCCCCTTTAAATTTATGACCCTCATTAGGGGGCCAGATTCATAAATTCGGGTGCATTCTACACAAATTTTAAAAATGGGGAAAAAAAAAATTTAGCAATTAAACGGTAAAATTCATACAGGTTACCCATAGGATTTTTTAGTTGCGTTGTTCCCCTCACAAATCATGTGATTCGTATCAGGTAATTTAATGATTCCTCTCTGAATCAAAAATTTTGTAAACCCAAAAATCCCACAATAAACACCTAAAAAAAACACAAAACACACTTACACATGCATTTTTTTGAAGAAAAATGCTGTTAAAAATTAGTCACTGTCCCTTTAAGATTTCATGCCCTTTCCCGGGCCCACCTCACCTTTGGGGTTTAAAAAAGAGGGCAATCAGGGTTTTGAAAACCCTTGTCCAAACTGTAGCTGAGGGACCTGCGTGTCCCTTGGGGGCAGCCTACAAACTTATTGGCAGGGCAAAGGGGGTCGAAAGGCTTTCCCACTCCCACAAAGGGTTTTTTTAAATGTTTGCCTCGTCTTTTAAAAGGGGGTTTTTTGCCAAGAAAATGATTTTCCCTCACCTAAACACTGATATTCCCTTTTTGGGGGCCTTTTAAAGAAAGGGGGTTGTTTTTTTCTGTGTTTAAAAAAAAACAAATACCCTCCTCTGGAAAGTCATCACTCCACGTTTCCCCGCACTTTCCTGAAAGGGCCGAAATTCAGTCTCTGTCTCTGTTTGCGTTGAGCAAACAATTTTTATTTCAAAACACAGAGGATAACTGTATTGTGCACAAGCAAAAGGGTTTTTTTTTTTCCCCCCTCTTACTGCTCAAAGTAAAGATACGCTCCGAGCAAGGGAAACATTTTTATTGACTACTGACGGTGGAGGGGAAAGGGGGGAGGGCTGAGCAGGGAGCGACTGCATTTTACTCAGATATTACATAACCCAAACCCGTCAATTTTTCTATACAGCAGACACACCCCTGACACAAAAACAAAGCATGGAGATGCCCATAAAAATTGCTTTTTTCTCCCCCTCCCTTCAAAAACTCCCTTCAAAGTTCCCCCATCAATAAAAGTTCAAACAACGCCAAACATGGGGCC
>JAODAL010033671.1:0-45285 GCA_025379985.1 Phyllomedusa bahiana | reverse complement strand
TTTAAATTTTGGCACCAGGGGGGAAAAAGTACTTATCAGTTTTCTTCAATTGAGGGATGCGAAATGACCAAAAACTCCAACTTTTGGCATAAGATTATTATTTTTTTCTATTATGGTGTTAAACCGTTTATTGATGTTATATTTTAATAGATCGGATTGTTTGTGGTGATACCAATTTTGTGTAACTTTTTTAATTTTATTTTTTGATTTTTAAAATGGCAAGGGTGGGGATTTGAACTTTTAAGATTTTTTTTGTATAATAGGTGAGGGGGGGGGGGGCGCCATCTGACCCATTTGCGTAGGGCACCAAAATGTCTTGTCCTGGCCCTGGATAACCCCACATTAGGTCGTAAATTAAGCAAGTGAAGTCTACAGGCTTGAGAGATGAACAGAGGAATGCAAGCCTGTATAATTATAGCTTGTGATACAACAATGGAAATAATAATTAGCTTAATATACAAGAAATGGAAATAATGACATCAAATAGTCACATATTTCACTAGCACTACAAGCTAAACAAAAGAAAAAAACGCAATCCAAAAAAACGACGAGGCGGCCGCAAGCACAGAAGGTTCTCAAACATTGGATCCAAAACGCTATCCGCGGAGAGGCAGGATTTAAATCTTATTACCTCTCAAAATATACAAATTTACAATCTATCAGCAAAAATCCTATCTGAAGACCAACATGAAGTTCTTTCAAAAGGTTTAAACTTTTTTCCCACTTTTCATTTTGACCTATATAAGACACTGCTTGATGTCAATAAATGCGCACGAGACGTCATCTTGCGCAAGCACTTCCATGCTCTACAGGAACCACAAATAGCTCCCTCAGATGATACATTAGGTCCAAATGAAGCGAGGGATGAGGAATATGACACTGGTGAACTGTAACGGACGGGTAGTGGATCCGCTGGACCACCGCAGGCGATGGTGGAAGCCCACGCCAGGGAACGGAATCTAAGTAGGTCCCGGTATTCACCAGAGCCCGCCGCAAAGCGGGATGATTTTTGCTGCGGGGGAGTCTACCAGTCGTTCCACTGGGCGGACTTGCCTGCGGTGGCGGCCAAGGATAGACGTAGTACAGATTCCGTCGGGCAAGCTCGTAGCCCGGGGACAGGCAGAAGGTCAGGACAGGCGGCTCTGGATCGTAAACGTGGCCCAGGCAGAAGGTCAGGGGCAGGCGGCAAGTTTTCGGGGTTTCGATAAACGTAGGCAAGGGGGTTACGGTACAGGGATAGACAAGAAAAGGGCAAGGAATGCTTTCTCCAGAGGTAAAAACACACTAAGGATCCGGCAGGGCCGACAGGAAGGGGCCAGACCTAAATAGTAGCAGTGCCCGGCAATCCCCAAATTTTACCCAATTCCCGGGCGAAACTGCCCTTTAAATTAATTTAAAACAGCCGGGCCGCGCGCGCCCTAGGGGCCGGAGCCACGCGCCGTGAGACTGGACTGACTGACGGGAAGCGGGGCCCGGGTTAAGTAGACCCCGGCGGGGACTGGGAAAAAGAGCGGACCCCCCAATCCGACGTGCGGGACGGGGCTCCGCGTGGAGCCGCAGCACGGACGCGCCTGCGACCCGACGGGGGTCGCAGGGGCGTCCGTGCCCGTCACCCCCCCCTTGGGCCCCCCCCCCCTTGGGCCCCCCTCTCTTACTGGATCGCAGAAATCTCTGGATGAGATTACGGTTCAGGATATTCTCCTCCGGCTCCCAAGACCTCTCTTCAGGACCAAACCCCTTCCAGTCTACCAAAAGTACCGTTTCCCTCTATTCTCCTCATACGCAGGATCTCCTTGATTTTCAAAGACATTGGAAGCATCAGCTAGGGGTTTGGAGGAGGGATAGACTTCAGAGAGAAAGGGTTAAGGACCAGGGTTTTAGTAGAGAACGTGGAATGAGTTAGGAATTCTCATGGTGGGAGGAGACAGAGTTTGTAAGAAACCGGATTAATGCAGTGATAACCTCGAAGGGTCCGGGAAGCGGGTCCCAATTGTAGAAGGGCATCTTAAAAATGGACATATCTGGCCGACAGCCACACCTTGTCACCTGGGGAGAAGACAGGAGGGGACTTTTTCCTTTGTCGGCTCGGGTCTTCGTGCGCTACGGAAGCGCGGAGCAGAGATTGGCGGGTCTGGGACCAGATGGTCTTTTTTGTCCTGAACCATTGGCTCCACTGCAGGAACCTCGGAAGGAGATGCCAGAGGGAGAGGTGGGCGGGGATGCAGACCGTATACAATGTAGAAGGGAGAGACCCCCTGCGGATTCTGATCTCGGGTTGTACGAGAACTCTGCCCAGGCAAAAATTTTTGGGAAACCAATCGTCTTGGCGTGTTGAAACGAATGTGGCGTAGATAACAACCCAAGACCTGGTTTACCTCTCCACCTGGCCATTCGACTGAGGGTGGTAAGCAGCCGAAGTCGAGCTTCACCGGGAGTGGGAACACAGGGCACGCCAGAACTTGGAGAAAAAACTGGACCCCCCGATCCGAGACGATTTGCTGCGGGAGCCCATCCCGACGGAACACATTTTTGGAAAAATAGCTCCGCCAGGGGGTTTTGGCCGATGGCAGGCCTGGCAGAGGGAAAAAAATGCTCCATCTTGGAGAACCGATCAGTAGCACCCAAATGACGGTGTTGCCAGCCGAAGGAGGGAGATCGTTATAAAGTCCATCGCAATGTTGGTCCAAGGTTGCGTCGGAATGGGTAGAGGTGTAGTAGGCCTGCCGGCTTGTGACGGGGCGTCTTTGTTGCGGGCACAGGATTACAGCCCTGAACGAAATCCTTGACATCCTTGACGAGCTGTGGCCACCAATAGAACCGGGATATCAAAAGGAACGTCTTACGAGCGCCGAGATGACCCGGCCACCAAAGAGCAATGGCCCCATTTCAGGATGCGTCTGCAGGGGAGCGGGGCGTACGTAGGTCCTCCCTAGAGGAACCTTTCGGAGGTAAACTGGAGCAGCCGAGATGAGGCTTTCTGGGGGAATTATATGCTCTGGAATTAGACTCCTCACCCACCACGTCAGAAGCCCGAAAGGGCGTCCGCCTTGATGTTCTTCTCCGCGGGCCGGAAGTGAATCTGGTAGTCGAACCGGGAGAAGAAGGGAGCGACCACCTAGCCTGGCGTGGGTTAAGTCGCTGAGCCGTCTGGAAAGGGATTGAAGGTTTTTGTGGGTCCGAATAGATGCAGATGGATGGCGAAACCCCCTCCAATTAGGTAGCCCCCATTCTTCTAAAGCCATCTTGATGGCCAGCAACTCACGGTCGCCTATCGGTTAGTTTTCCTTCGGCCGTGGGGGAACGTCTTGGAAAAGAAGCCACACGTTTACGGTCTTGCCCGGTGGGCCCTTTTTGCGTAAGATGGCTCCGACCCCCACGGACGAGGCATCCACTTCCAAGGTGAAGGGTTTTGCGTGGGGCCGGCCGCGAGAGGACAGAGCTGAGGTTTAAAAGGGAGACTTGAGCTTTGCGAATGCCTCCTCAGCTTCGGAGGGCCAGCTGCGTGGGTTAGCGTGTTTCTTAGTGAGAGCCACTATCGGAGCCACTAGCGTAGAAAAGTGGGGAATAAATTGGCGATAATAGTTACAGAACCCCAAGAAACGCTGTATGGCACGCAAACCGACTGGGCGTGGCCACTGCAACACGGCTGACAGCTTTGCTGGATCCATCTGTAGGCCTCGATCAGAAATAATGTACCCCAGAAACGGAAGGCTGGTTTGGTGGAAGAGGCACTTCTCCAGCTTGGCATACAGGTGATTATCTCGGAGCCGCTTCAACACCTGACGGACATGACAATGTGGGTCTCGAGGTCAGGAGTACACCAAATAACGTCCAGATAGACCACTAAAGCAGGTGTAGAGAAGATCCCTAAAAATGTCATTCACGAGCTCCGGAAGACGGCAGGCGCCTTACACCGTCCGAATGGCATTACCACGTACTCGAAGTGGCCGTCACTGGTGTTGAAGGGCCGTCTTTCCCTTCATCGCCCTTGCGGGTTCGGACCAAATTGAAAGGCCCCTCTTAGATCCAGTTTGGAGAAAAACCTTCGCCCTGCAGACGATCAATAACTCCGTGATCAACGTAGAGGGGAACCGATTCTCACCGTGATCTTATTCAGACCCCGGTAATCAATGCAGGGTCGCAAGGGGACCGTCCTTCTTTTACACGAAGAAGAATCCTGCCCCAGCGGGTGAAGAGGACGTCCGAATACACCCCTTCTGGAGATTCTCACGAATGTCCTTGGACATGGTCTTGTGTCTCCGGAACAGATAAGGGGTTTGACCCCTGCCCCGAGGAGGGCTGGTACCGGGCAATAGGGGCAATCGGACAATCATAAGGACGATGTGGCGGCAGGGTCTCTGCCTGCTTCTCGGAGAAGACAAACACATACTCCGATAAGGCGCGGAAGGCCCGCTAGAGGCTTAGCTGGGACCGTAGAAGCAGCTGGCACCTGGCGAGGTGTCCCCCAAAACAGCCGAGACCGACACTCTGAGCCCCATCGCAAGACCTCGCCCGTCGCCAGTCCCGCACCGGGGCATGGCGCTGCAGCCATGGAAGACCCAATAGGAGGAACGAAGAAAAACCGGGGTAACACATAGAACGATAGTCTTTCTTTGTGAAGTGCCCCTACTGGAGGGACAATGGCTCAGTACGGAAACGGACTGGGTCACGGAGGGTCTCTCCACTGACGGAGGAAATGGACAGAGGGGTTCTCCAGGGAACCCACGGGAAGGCAGGGATTGAGACACCAGGGCAGCGTCCAGGAAAATTTCCAGCGGGAACCGGAGTCCAAGAAATGCTGAAACTTGAAAGTGGGTCCCGGCTTTAGTGCCGATCAGGACCGAAATGTTCAGGCGGGGAGAGAGGCTGCACACGCTTAGGGATGCTTCTCCCACGTAGCCTAGGAGTGCCCGTCTCCCGGACGCCGTGGGCAAGCAGACAACAACGGAGGAGATGATCAGGGCTCCGCAGTAGAGACATAGTTCTCTTTACGCCGTCGATTAAGTTCTTGCGGAGACAGGGCTTTTATCCACTTGCAATGGCCTTTTCCCTGGCTGGCTGGGAAGGAGGCGTAGAGCCGTAGAAACACCGGTGCAAGATGGAATGGACGGCGTGTAAAAGGCTGGTTCTTGCTCTTGGGGGAGCTCCTCACGCCTTTCTGGGGAATCGGATGTCAATCCGGTTAGCCAGGTGGATTAGCTCGCTTAAAGAAGGCGGGAAGGTCCCCGGGCGGCGAGTGCATCCTTGATTGGGCTGGGGAGGCCTTTCTTGAACGTGCCCCATAATGCTGCATCGTTCCAGGCTAGCTCCGATTGCTAGTGTGCGGAATTGCCCCAGCGTAGTCTCCCACGGAGGAGTTCCCTTGCTGCAGGTTCAACAGGGCGATTTCGGCAGACGATGCACGACAGGTTCCTCGAAGACACTCCGGAACTCAAGTAGAAATGTCGCTAGGTCGGCCTAATTGGGTCCAAACCCCGGGCCCACAGAGGAGTTGCCCAGGCCAGGGGGTTTACCGGAGGGAGACTGACCACGAAGGCCACCTGGATTTTTCTGACGGAAACTGACCTGCCATGATTCCACATGCAGGGAGCACTGGGTGAATGAAGCCCCTGCAGACCTTGGAAATCCCCATCAAACTTAGTCGGCATGGATAACCGGAGCTTGGGACCGACTAGAGCAACTGCCCCGGGAGGAACCACTGCAGCCGACTCCCGCTGCTGAGTGGCGATGAACTGCTGCACCAGAGAGGAGAGTTGCTCGAGCTGTTGCGCTTGCTGCGCGAGCTGTTTGGACTGCATGGCCACAACGGTTGGTAATACTGGCGACACTTGGCAAAGACCCTTGGCGGGATCCATGGCCGGATCCTACTGTAACGGGCGGGTAGTGGATCCGCTGGACCACCGCAGGCGATGGTGGAAGCCCACGCCAGGGAAGGGAATCAAGTAGGTCCCGGTTTCACCAAGCCCGCCGCAAAGGGGGATGGACTTGCTGCGGCGGGAGTCTACCAGGTGTTTTCCACGGCGGGACTTGCCTGCGGTGGCGGCCAAGGGGTAGAAAAGTAAAATTCGAGGAAGCTCGAGTCGGGACGGGGCAGAAGGGGTCGGGAAGGCGGCCTGGATCGCAAACGTGGACAGGCAGAAGGCAGGACAGGCGGCTCGGATCGTAAACGTGGACGGCAGTGGGTCAGGGCAGGCGGCAAGATTCTGGTCGATAAACGTAGGCAAGGGGTACGTACACGGAAAGACAAGACAAGGGTGGGGAACGCTTTCCCAAGGAAAAACACACTAAGGATCCGGCAGGGCCGGCGGGGAGGGGGGCAACCTAAATAGGAGCAGTGCCCGAAATACCCTTTTTCCCGGGCGCACTCCCCCTTTAAATTTCAAACAGCCGGGCCGCGCGCCCCTAGGGGCAAAAAAAGCCAGCGCCGGGGAGAGGGACTGACTGAGCAGAAAGCCGGCCGGTAAGTAGAAGCCGGCGGGGAGGGGGACAAGAGCGGACCCCGAACCCGAGTGTGGGACGGGCCCGCTAGCCCAGCACGGAGGCCCTGCGACCCCGGGACGGAGGTCGCAGGGAGTCCTGACATGAAAAAATTCCTACGGAAAATTTTCGATTGGGATATGCTCAAACGATTTATCTTTTGCAGAAGAAAGATATAAATGAAAGTTTATACATGGGGGTGTAATAGTTTAAATCAGGTCCTATACACATAAATGATGTTCCGGAAAATTTTCTAATTGAAATTTTTTACAACTAGAAGCCCCAAAGAGATTCTAACAAACCTCCAAAAAAAATTATTTTTAAAAATTCTTCCTGTTTTCCCATACAAGATTTTTTTCAAGAAAGAGTGGAACGCTTATAGCAATTTCAGACAAAAAAAATTTACTAACAATAACTTGAGTAAAAATTTAAAACAGGCATTGTTCGATTTTTAAAAAAATCCGGGCATAAAACAAAGGTCAGGTGATAAAGGAGGAGGAATTGGGTGTGGGAAAAAAAATAAACATCAAGGTAATATGAATATCTTTGATTCAGAAAACATTATTTTTGCCTTTAAAATCCCAAACCAAAAAGTTCAAAAAAATCTAACATGTTTTAATTTAAAAGGGAATATTTTGGGTTCATTGAAGAAAGTCAAAAAGACCTGTTTATACCAACACATCCAATAATACCCAACTTTCATTCATTCCCAAAATAACACAAACGGGGCTTTCCTCCATCTTTTCGCCCTATTGTTGCAGGAATAGGGTCACTTTATGAAAACTTGTTAGCATTGTTAGACAATTTCTTGCAACCTTTAATTAAAAAGATTCCAGGTTTTTTGGGTGATGTACTAAAAATGTTTGACAATTTTTCATGGAAACCTACATACAAATGGGTCACAGCAGATGTACACTCCCTATATACAACCATTTCCCATGATATGGCAACTGAAGCTTTAAAATGGTTTCTTGACATCTTTAGTGGCTATGAAGGTCAGTTAAAAGAGTATTTAGTGGAAATTTTATATTACCTACTGAAACATAATTTCTTCATGTTTGACCACACCTTCTACTTACAAATAACAGGGGCCCCCAATGGGAGCAAAATTCTCGCCGTCCATTGCGAATATATACATGGCATGGTGGGAACACTTACATCTCTTTAATATGCAAACTTGTTTTTCCCAAATTGTCTGGTATGGTCGCTATATAGACGACCTCCTAATGATTTGGGAAGGTCCAGCGACATACTAGTGTCATACCAGACATAACATGCATGTTAAACGATAATTTAAATATAAAATTTTCTGTGGCAAGTAATGAAAGGATTTGACCTTATTCATACATAATAATAAGATTCAAACTAAATCATATCGAAAAGAAACAGCAGGCAATACAATTTTGCATGCATCCTCATGCCATCCTAAACACATCATTAAAAATATACCAAAAGGCGAAATGACTCAAGCAGTTCACAATTGCTCTATTAAAGAAGATGCTTTGGAAGAAATTGCATTAATTTCTGAGAGGCTGCATAAAAGAAATGATCCTATCTGGAGTTTAAAACATGCTAAAGATACAGTAATCAAAACTGATCGCAAAAAACTCCTAGGGTGCGTTCCCACTGCAGAGGACAAATACCGGTCGGTTTACCCACGACCACGGGGGGGGGCGGCTTTTCTCCGTGGTGAGCCCTCCCTCTTCACAAGCACAGATTCCGTCGAAACCGGGGACAAGGGAAAATTGTGCTTATAGAATGTTTTGCCCGGGGAAAAACCCTGCATGGACAGTGGGGACTGTTGCACGGGTTTTCCATAGAACACCATTGTGCTCATTTTCAGCCGGTTTTTCAGGCGGTCTGCAAAACCGCAAACCGCCTGAAAAACCGGCCAAAAACCCGTGCCATAGGGACATGCCCTTATACAAATTTCAAGGTAACAACAGAGATAGGATAAATAACACCCATGATACAGATTCCTGTAACTGTTACCACCTTCAGCTCTGAATACAAAGATATAACTAAAATCATTCATAAACATATGTCCATTCTGACTTCTAATTCAACACTGGCTGATACCCTTTCTGTTGGATACAGATGTGTAGCCAGAAAGTCACCTACTATTGGACAACTGGCGGAATAATCTCAGCGGACTTGTGCGACCGCCCTCTCCCTTTTTGAGGCCGGACCGGTACTGACACTACCCCATCGTCTTCCTCCTCCACTGATGAAGCTTTGGAAAGCAAACTCTGCTGAAAAGACAACGTTGGATCCGCAATGTTGTTATCATCATCATCATCATCAATACAGGTGACTTCCTCATCCTGACATTTTACATCCTGGAGCTGCAGGCTACAGGCCACAAGCACTGCAAGGCATTGCCGACCGCTCGGGATTTGTGCCGACTGACCGGATTCCTTCTCCTCCTCTGATGGCATCAGCGATTGGGCGTCAGAGCAGACAAAATCATCCTTTTTGGCCTCTTGATCTTTTGAAATGCCTTCTGACCTCAACCGCATTTTTTCATCAAAGAGGTCTTCAGAACATAGATTATCCACAGTGGTGGGTAAATGAGATTACATTTTGGCTGCCTTCGCTTCATATTGTACAGATGCTGACGATGATGATGACGACGACATTTGTGGCCGTGACAGGGAGGACGATGAGGTAAGACTGCTGGATGCAGGTTGTGTTAACCACTGAAGAACAGATTGGCGATGCTGTTTGTTACTGAGAGTCACAGGGCACCGACCCAGCGATGACAGGCCTTACGGTCCTGCAACCAACGATCCGCTGGCTTGCGTGCTGCAATAGAATTATTTAAAAGTTACATGGATAAGTTATGGCGGTTTTGGCACCACTGACAAAAGGCAACAGTTACTATAAAATATCGGTAACCAAATTTGTGCCAAAGTGAGACACACAGATTGCAATAGAATTATTTAAAAGTCATATGGATAAGTTATGGCGGTTTTGGCACCACTGAGAAAAGGTAACAGTTACTAGGAAATATCTGTAACCAAATTTGCGTACAAGTGCGCTATTTGTGGCAAACTGACGCCGATGAAAATAAAAAACTCAAAAACAAAAGGGAAAAATTTCACCTCAGTTCAGAGAACTGCTGGCAAAAAAGTGGTCAAAAAACATTTCTATTTCAATGCGAATTCACAGGACGGGCTGGGCTACACAACATCCCCCCTCCTTTCCAAACCCTCTCCTCCCCTCCCTCTTCCCCCACGGCTGCACACGCCTAGATTTTTTTACAAGTCCTCTAACTAATCAGAATTTAAAATCCTAATCTAACTATATCCTAGCTTCACAGCACAAGGGGGGGTTTTCTTATAAAAAAAACTGTCTCTCGAGTTTAAACAACAGTTTTGGGGACAGGCAGGAAACGTGTGCTCTGTAGTTAGATATTAAAGAATGGGACTGATCGAAAATTTCAGTTGCATAGATAAAACGAGGTAAAGGGATTTTTGCAGCCAATGAACCATAAACCACCCAGTCATGACGCATACACCCACTCCCCCTGCTCTATGCTCTGACTGATTGGGGCTGGCCGCCAAAATTACAGAAACGCTGAAAATGGGCGATAGAAAACCGTGATAACAATTACCTTTAAGATTTTCACGGAAACTATTGCGTCATCGAAAAATTCTGATAAACGTAAAAACCGACCGATTTCAACTTTTGTCGATAGTATCGCTCATCCCTAGTCATGAAGGAAATACCAGTAGTATAAGAATACAAGGTATTGAAAGGGTAACAGCAGCACCTAGAGGAGGAGATCATAAAAAGGAAACTAATAACTTAATAACTTAATAGAAATCCTTCTGGATCTCACATGAAAACCAAGTCCCTTTGGGGGTTTTGAAAAATAGACAGGATCTTATCTAAAAACTAGGTTTTATTATAAATAAGGGTTTTCGGGTTTATATTCATATATGCTTTAGGTCCTGTCTAGACTGTTCAAATAGGTTCATTGCTTTCAAATTTTTAAACTGTTATCTAAAAATGTGCTAGGGGCAGAAAAGCTAATTAGCAAGCCTTTTTTTAACCCAGTGTTTGGAGAATTCTGGTGTACCGGGGGTTTTATACAGTGAAGCCTGAAACGTTCAATTTTATCTGTACCCGGGATTTTATCCTGTTTTGCCTCAAATAAACGGTGTTTTTTATCTGCAACTTCGCTGTACTTTTATTTTCTTTCATTACGTCCTTTAGGTAGCCTAAAAAAGGAACGTAGAAAAAAAAAAAATATCGGCTCTACCGCCTCAGTGAAATCACCAAAATTTTTAAATTTTTGTCCATAATAATATTTCTGTCCCACTACAGGATGCTGCTTTTTTATGTTAAAATCTTGCAAAAAAAAGTCATTTTGCAATAGGGTTTTCCTTAACATGTCCTCCCCTACCCTAGATATCCCCTCTTGTATGAGCGAAACAGCCCCTCAGGTCGCTTAGAAAAGGGCCCGTTCGATCCTCCTGATAGGCTGCCAGGCTGGGGGCCCATAGTACAGACCCCTTTGATCTCTCCTGGTAGGAAACCACACTTCCTTAAAAACAGACCTGTTGTCCCCGCAGCTATCCTGCAGTTCAGGCTGTCAGCACGGGTTTCTATAGCACAGACCTGTTCAAACTCCCTGATAGGCGGCCCGTGCTGGCCCTTTAGCTACAGACCTGTTTGATCCTCCCCAAGGGGTCCAGTTTCGGTTGTATAGTTAAGACCGTTCGATCTCTCCCAAAGGCGGCCATGCGGTCATTATAAACACAGACCCAATGATCCCCTCCTGGGGGATCCGCACTGGGCGCTAAACCAAACCTTTTCAATCTCTCATGATAGGGGGCCGTGCTGGTTTTAGTTACAGACCTTTTGTCCTCACAGTCATCCTGCAGGTAGGCTGTCAGCACTGGTTGCTAGAGCTAAAGACCTGAAAACTGCAAATTCATATAAACAAGGATTTTTTAAAAAATATACACGAAAAATTTTAATCCCTGTTAAAAACATAACTTTTACAGACATCAAAAATTTTACAAACTAAACCCCAATAACCACACTACCTGATGATACAGCACACTGTTACATCTGTCAGTGGGTATTCGCCCCATAAAGGGGGGGTCCGCTTTAATGCAGACAAATACTAAATGTGGATGAAAACCTTACATCCCAGCTATCCCACGGTTTCCCCCGTACATTTTTAGGGTTCCAGGGAGGGGAGCCCTTGCGCTCCCCGATATGCAAATTTGTTCCCGGGCTGGGGGAGGCACCTTTGGTTCTCAACCCGGGGATGACCAATGGCCCCCCCAGTTTTTAGGGGGAGATAAATTATGACATCATCTCCTCTGGGGGGGGGACAAGGAGTTATTTTGAGGAGTTTTTTGCAAAAAATTTAACCCAAAAACCAAAATGGGGAAATAAATTTCCCCATTTGAAATGCAAAAAAAAGGATGTTTACCCTTTTTGGGGATGTCCTTATCACAAAGATGGGAAAGGAATTTTTCATACGGGATTTTGTATAGGAAACCCCCCAGCAACAAACAGTTTTACACCGGGGAAAGAAAACCAAACCAAACCTTGTGGGAAGGAGGAATCCGAAGGGTAAATTTTCGGAGTTAGGGGGGAATTGTTTCCAAGAAAAGGGCCAAAGGGGGGACAGTCGGGTATGTTAAAGAGAAAATTTTCTTAAATTCGGGATACCCCTCAAGAGCCCTGGAATCAGAATTTAGGAAAGCAAAAAAAACAGAATAGGACAACTTTGTTTTAAAAGGGTAAACCCCAAAAAAAAAGATAACAATTAAAGCACGTTTTATTTTCAACTTTTTGATGACAAAATCTAAAAAGTGGTTAATTTCCTTAAAAAAAAAGGGGGAATTTTTTAAATGTTTGGATCGGGTTTCTAGAAGGATATCTTCCTCCCAAACCCCCCTTGATAATTTAAACGGATTGGGGTTAGTTTCTTTTAAGGATAGACGATCCATAGTAAACTTTTACCCCAAATATTTTTTCCCAAGGCAGGGGTTGGAAAGGAGAAAAATTTTGGAAATTTTTTAAATGGGGGCAGAGATGTTTTAAACCTGCCCAAAACGGGACAACAAACCAATCCTTCAAAAGTCCCTTCAAAGGGGAAAAAAATTTTTTCCATTCGTTTTTTTTTCCCAAATTGAGGACAAAGGAGTAGTTTAATGGTCACTTTTGCCCCTCCCCAAATAAATTAAATTGGAAAAAAAAGGAAAAAATTTTTAAAGAAGGGGGGGAGAACCACCCGGGGGGAAACATCCCGAAATAGAAGGGGGAAACCCCCCCAGTGGGCTCAAAAATTTTTGGGAACTTTCATAAGGGTGAAGGGGAAAATCTCTGCGTTTTTTTAAACTTAGAGGTTGGGGAAAACCACCCCCCCTAGGGGGGGAAAAGGGATGGGTAAACCCTTTAAGTAAAGAGGCCCAATGGGAATATCGTATGGATTCGGGGGGCCTCAGTGAGACTTTGCAATTTGTTTTTTTTTTGAATAGCCCTTGCTTTGGGGTCTTTTTAAAATTTGCTCTGTTTTGTTCCCCACCCCTCCAGGGAAAGGATCATATTGTTTTTAAAAAATTTCTGACCTTTGGGTTATGTATCGGGACTAAATTATTAACTTTTCTTTATTTTCCCAATTGATTCCTTACGTCTGAAAATTATGTCACTGAGGACAGTGAATGTTTGTCCCCCCCCAAAAATATTGGCCCCGTATTAACCCCAGTTAAACAATGGGGGTTTTCCTGTTATACATTTTTTTTCTCGGGGAAAGTCAGAAAAATTAAAGGAGGACTCCCGCCACAAAGCTTGCTATAATTATATATTGGAGTGGATGGGGTTGGGTCAGGAACGGGGGGTGCGCTTTGCCAAGGTGACCCCCTGCGGCTGAGGGGCCGAAACATGTGGTCAGGGGGCGCTTTTGACTTCACCCCGAGATAAAACTGTATTTTTAAAAGAAAAATTTGCCCGACCCCGGGGGAAGCACCAATGGGAAGGCATACATTTTTCCCTTTACCAGACATCCCGCAGTGCAGTATTTAGAACCCCGGGCCCCCCCCGCCAGGGTTTGGGGCCCGGGTTCTCAGAAAAATGCGTATTGTCCTTTCCCGGCGGGAAACCAAACCCGGGGAAATGACTTGCATTTCCCTTCCGGACTGCGCATTTTCAGTACCCAAAACCCCGGGCAAACAAAAGTTTGGGTAGGATACGCCCCCACCACTATACGGGAACCCCGGGAAAAGGGTTTAAAAACCAAATATACCCCAAATTTGGAAGTTTTTAAGGGGGCTTTATTTTTAAACTTTTGGGGGTCATAAAATTTTTTGGGGGAAGCGGAATAAATTTGTTTCTGTTCCCTCTTACCCTTTTTTGCCAGCATACAAAGGAGCTGCGGGGATTATAAATCTTTATACCTGCAGCATAAAGCTAAAGTACAGTCTTCCAAATTTAAAATTTTGAATAGGAGGTATATGGAAATAATATTTTTGTATTTTCTTTTGTAAATGCAAAACCCTTATTCCACAGCGAAAAGGATTTTTTGGAATCCCCTGATAACCCTAAAAACGTAGGGGGGGAAAGGGGGCGTGGGAAATCGGAAGGGGAAAGTAAGGTTTTTATACACCCCTTAGTGATTTTTGTCTGTCTTTAAAAGGGCAGAGCCCCCCTTTTTATCGGGGCGAATACTCCACTGACAGATAGTAAAACAGTGTGCTGTATCTTTTTGGGAAAGGGTATTGGTAAAAAAAGGGGTTTTTAGTTTGAAAAATTTTTAAAGATATCTAGTTAAAGAAAATGTTTTAACGGGGAAATTAAAAAATTTGCGGGGATATATAGCAAAAAGACCTGTTTTATCTCCCCTTTGAAAGGGGGCCCCAGTCCCGGCCCGCTATATTTTAAGGGGACCTTTTTCGACCCCCTCCTTAGGGGGCCCAGTTGCGGTCCTTTTTTGCTACCGACCTGTTCGACCCTTCCTGAATGGGGCCAGTGCCTGGCCCGGCAATAGTTTACGGGCCCTTTTTCGAATCCCCGATAGGGGGCCCCAGGCGGGCCCCGTTATAGAACAGACCTTTTTTCAATCTCCCCTGATAGGGGGGCCCAGGGGCGGGTTTCGCTATATTAAACAGACCGATTGTCCCAGACCCATCTCTGCAGGTAATAAAGCCATTTTTAAATACCCCCCCCTAAATTTTAAAAAAAGGGAAAAACTGAAGACGGGACTGAAGAAAGATGAACCCGTTTGTAGGGGAAAAACCCCTTTAAATTTCCCAACATGTTTTTTTTCCCACCACATGATTTCTTAGCCCAAAATTCCAGCCCTTTCCCGCTTCTACAAATTTCCAAAGATCCTCCCAGAATTCTATCAGATCAATGGGACCGTTTCACCCTGCTCCGTTCAGCTTTATCCCCCTTGTTCTGGAGGTTGCCAAACCCCCTCCTTTGTCCTCCCCCGGGGCTTCTTTAACCTTGAAATTTTCAAAGGGTTTTAGTTAAAAACCAGGGGAGCCAACAAAAAAACTTTTTCCCTGTGTCTATAGCAAAAATTTTTTTGTTACACTATAGGGAAAACCCCGTTATGATGGGGTTTTTTTCCCCCCTTTTCTGGTGTAAAAGGGCCCCTAAGGAGCACTCGATTCTAATGCACCAAATAATGTGTTATTTTGCATTGTTTAATTCTCGACACTTTTTTAATTTGCGCCTAACATAAAGGGGGCGCTCGGGGGGCTCACACCGCACCAAAATAAAAAAACAAAATAAGAATGGGGTTTCAGCAATACGGGGGCCCTTAACTGCTGGGAAAGGCAGAGCTATTCCAATGTGATCTGGCCTGAGGAACCAAGGGAGCTAGACTTTCTTTTTGGGGAAAAGAAAATGTCCCTTATTTCTCCCCTTCCCCCAAGAACAATAAAAAAAAGAAATTTTTTGGATAATTACCAAAAATAAAAAATTTAAAAATTATTTTAAATGAAATAAAAATGTTTATCATTTAAAAAAATTTTAAATATCCCAAAAAAAAGCAAAATATCTCACATAAAAGGTTTTTAAAAAAAATTAAGAAAATCGGGAAAACTAATTTTTACATTAAAAAAACACTGTGATGTTGTTCAGTTTTAAAAATTTTTTTTAACTACTTTAAAAAAAAAAAAAGAAATTTTTGTTTGCCCGCCCTTTATTCGACATTTTGCAAAGCCAGCAGAGCACAGGTATTCGGGAACCTGGGGTTTCCCCCAAAGGGCAAAATCGGGTCCCATAGTTTCTAGTCATTTGGACATGAAATTCAAAAGACTGCTTTTTTTTCCACCTATCTATACCTGAATAAAAGTTTGGCCCCATTATTTAAATTTCCAAAGGGGGTTTAATAGTCTAAAAAACCATCTACCATCACATATGACCCCCGCAATGAAAATTTCTGACGGTGCAGAAAATTAATATACTTTTGGAGCTGGGAAACAGAGTTTTTTCCCCTCTAGGGCAAATTTTCACACGTGTTTTGGGGCGTTTTTATAGTACGGGTTGGGGGGTTGTTTCCCCAAAGGGGGCCGGCCCCATTTACATGAAATTGTCACAGAAAAAAATTGACTTTTCAATTTCCCAAATTATTGCATTTTTTTTTAAAAAACTTTTTTTAAAATTTTTTATCCCCTTTTTTTTTTTACACCTTTCACTTTTAAAATTTTAATAATATTTTAGATTAATTCTACAGGTTGTAAAAACCCGGGTTTAAAACCCCAAAAAAGTGAAGTTTTTTTTGTAAATTAAGGCACAAAAATTTTTATTAAATTTTTAATTGTTTTAAAAATTTATTTTAAAATTTTTTCTACGATTTTTTTTGTTTTTTATTTTTAAAAAAAAAAAAAACCCAAAGAAGGGAGAGTGTTTTAAAATTTTTTTTTAAACACTTAGAAATGAATTACCCAAATTCATATGGGGCTAATACATAAAAATCGGGTGCCCAGTTTACGGGGGGGAGCAGCCCAGGGCGGGCCCCACAGTGTGCCCAAAAACGCGGTTTGGTTAAAACAGACAACATTTGGGGCGATTTTAAGGCCCCGGGGCGACTGTGCGGGCCTTTCCCCGGGCTCTGTGGGTCATCATAAGCCCCCAAACACCCGACAAGGGGGGGGAAAACCCCTTTGACAAACCCCGGGGTTTCTGGGGTTTCCCCCCTGCTCTCCGGCGTTTGCGGGGGACGTGCTGGGAAACAGGGCAGTAAAACAGCTCTTTTCCCTCAGAGAAGCGGGCTCCCAAAAACCCCCCCGTTTTCTGCGCAACGTCGCCCGGGAAAGGGGGGCCTTTTTCCATCTTCTTTACCTGTGACTTCCTGAGATAATCGGGGGAGTGTAAGGGGGCACAGCCTTTTCTGCGCTTGGAGTTTGTGAATGGGGCCGTAAAAGGGGGCTTTTTTTGGGGGCGCATTTCGGGTTGAAACTGGCGCTCAAACACTGAAAAAATTTCGCCCCAAAATTACGGTATCAAATTTTCCAAAGAGAACTATGGATTACGCATCGTTCCCCCGCACGTACAATACAATCATATTGTACGCATGGGGGGAGAATTCACATGTCATTTATTCGCGGCGCTTATGACGGCCCCCCCGCGTCGCGGGAGTACGTGCGTGTTAGCATGACTCCAAACATACGGCGTATGAAATTTAGTGTTAATAAAATTGCAGTTTATGGGGAAGAACCCAATATTTTTTTATTTTTTTTTTTTCCCGGGGACAAATTGATGGATTTAATCAAAAAATTGAAAACCGATTTCCAAGGGACCGTTTTTCCAGTTGATTTTTGTTTGTTTTTTTTTTCCTATTAATCATAAAACTTTTTGGTTTCGATTGGGGGGAAAATAAGGGGGAAGCTATACAATTTTGGGAGGTAGGTTTGCATTGTATGACTGACCCCATGTATATACCCCTTTAAATAATAAAATAGTCTTTCTCGGGTTTTTTTTATTTTTTTCCTTTAAAAGCAAAAACCATTTTTGTATTTCAAAAATCCATGAAAATTGCCCCAAAACAAGTATGCCCCCGGATATCCCCGGTTTTTGTGACGGTACCCTGCTTTTATATTTGTTTCCTGAAAAGGGGGGTGATGAGTGGTTTTATCATGGCGTCATTTGGGGTTTTAATGTAGGGATTATTCTCTCATTTTCCAGCAGAGTCACGACGGGAAATTAAAGACCTTCAGGGAAAACTCGGACATCTTTGTATATTCTCCAGCATGGGACGGGTAACTATATAAATTTCTATTCGCAAGGAAAGCCCGAAATGGAGATAGTTTTCCCGGGAAAAGGGGGAAAAAAATGTCCAATTTTTTCCCCAATTTTAAAAACCAGAACAAAAATTTAAAAAGTGTTTTCTGAAAATTTAAATCAAAAAACTGAAAAAAAAAAAAACATTTTTTAAATTTTAAATAAAAATCTATTCTTTTTTTCTTACAGGAAAAATTGTTTAAATTTAATCAAAACTTTGGGAAAAAACAGTTTTCCAAAGGGGGCCCGTTTTCCAGTTAATTATTGACTAAAATTTTTTTTTTAAAATTCTTTACAACTTTTTGTGTTTCAGTTTTCTGGGGAACACAAGATGATGTCTTTAAATTGGGGGCTTTCTGAAAGGCGCCCCGGGAGAAATATAAACAAAAAATTTGGTGAGATTCGGGGGGGGCTTCTGCTGATCAGACGTCGGGGACACCTTCATTTTTCCTTGTGGAGTCCGGGAAAAAAAAAAAAATGGTTTTTCGGGAGCTGTTTTGGGCAGCTTTGGGGGGGGATCACACAATATTCTGCGGGGGGTTATGGGGGGCTTATGACTCATGGGGGGGTTTGGGCTCATATAAAATTTGAAAAATTTACGGGTTTTATTGTCCTTTTTAGCCCTTTTTTTAACATAACTTTTTTGTATTTCAAATTCACAGAGAAAGACTCCGAAAAACCGGGTTGATTCCAACTCCCAAAGGTGCATGGGGACGCTTCCGGGAAAAGGGATCCATGTCCTCTAATAAAAATATTGGGGGATGAATTTTTTTTTGGGAAAAAATTAGCGGGCATTAGATGTACAGGAAAGAAAATTGTCAGTAAGGGGAATAACGGGACAATTTGGGATTTTTAATGGACTTTTTCTCTTTCAGTTCCACCCGGATGAACAGCTCAAAGGGGATGTTTTTGGAGATGGGAAAATCACCCACTCGGGGGCCCCAAAACCCCGAAGGGTAACTATTTTGGGACTATAGACAATTATAAAAACGGGCTGACTGCCCCTTTAACAGCTCCCAAATTTTTAAAAGGGGGCCACCCCAGAAAAATTAATGCTTATTCACACAATCTTTTCTACCAGTGAAACTCATTGCACCCATACATTGTGACCCCATCATTAGGGGCAGTCGGGCATGTGCCCCCTCCCCGGGGAAACCAAATATTTTTTTTTTTTTTTTTTTTTCCACTAAAAACAAGGAGCCCAAGAAAGCCCCCCAAAACTTTGGGTTCTTCACTAAGGGCTGTGATAGGAAGTGGGGCCGCTCACTAATGGGACCATAGATTTTGTTTTTCCTAAGTTCTGTATTCCCGTTGTTCTCCCGGGCTCGGGGGCTTTAAAAGACCCTTTAATATATTATTTTTCCCTTTCCCAAGGAAATTTTGGGGTCAGAGAAAATGGGTTTTTCCCCTCAAAAATTTGGCAATGATCCTGGGAGGGGGTCTGATGAGGACAAGTAAAATACCCATTATACTGGGGGATTGGGGGAGTACTGGGTTACAGGGCAGGATCTTCCCCCAAAATTTGGGGGTTTAAAGGAGGGGACGTTTTTTCCCCCTTCCCAAAGATACTCCTGTATACAAAAAAGGGGGGGACTTTCTTAAACAGCCCAAATTGACTTATACATTTCTTGTATTTTTTGGCAGATCCGGCAAACCCACAAAAAATTTGGGCAATGCTATTCCTACAAAAAAAAACCCCTTAATACCAGGAAAAAACCTCAGTTTGTTGATTTTCTAGGGCCTTCCCAAAAAGATCTGATCTATACCCTAATCTAACAATAAAAAAGCCCTTGTTTCTTTCATTTCCCCCCATATTTTCCAACAAGTAAAAAAACATCAGTCTCCCCGGGAAAGGTGAAAATTTTTTGATTTTTCTTTAAACCTACATGTCTTTGTTTGTCCCCCCCTCCCCCCCCTTATTTTTTAAAAATAATTTCAGAGTGATTTGAGAGGGCTCAGGTCGCTATTAAAGAACCCTTTGAAAAATTTGGATTTCCAAAGTTTAGAACCCCTTAAATCAAATTTTTCCCCTTTTAAAAGAAAGTGAGAAAAATATCACGGGTTAGGGTTTGGGTTTTAAAAATCTTTTTAAACCTGTTCACCCTAAAACTTATTTCCCAAACCAAAAACTTCCTCCCCTTTTCCCTGCATCATGAGCCCCTTTATGGCTGAACAGGGCCATTTTAACACCCTTTAAACACAGCAACTAATTCCCCAAAGCGAACCCAGTTCAAATTACTACCCATGCCTTCAAGGCTCTCCAAAACCTTCTCCCTCCATACATTTTCGGGTGGGGGGGGTTTAACATTTTTGGGTGGTGTGGTGTAATAGTGTGATTATTGTCATTTACGGGGCTTCAGGTTTTTTTTAAAAGCTGGAGAGAGTGGAGGGAGGGGTCAGATGTGTTGGGGAAAGGAATTCCAGGTGTGGGGGAAGCAAGGGAGAAGTTTGTAGAGGGTTGTGTGAGGAGCTGATAAGAGGAGAGCAGAGATAAAGGGCCCTTTGTGAGGAAGGATGTTGTTTGGGGGGAGATATCTGGGGGATTTCCCCTTTTGATAGGCTGCCAGCTCTGGCCCCTAAGCTACAAAACCTTTTTGATCTCTCTGTAGGCTGCCAGGGCGGGGTTGCTATAGCAAACAGACCTTTGGTACCCCTCAAAAGCAAACTTGGGTTTCCCAATTTTTTTGGGAGGGGGGGGCCCCAAGTAAAATCCTTTTAAACTCCCCCTTTGATTTAAAAAATCACAAGGGAAAAACCCAGTCCTGAAAAAAAGTTTTAAAAAAAATTGTTTATTTGAGCCCAAACCCCATTAAAGGGGGCACCCCACCGGTCACCAAAAAAAAGACATCAAAAAGCCTCCACTAATGCATTGATAGGAAGTCACCTATCACTGGGGGGGCTATGTTTAATATCTGCTCCCTTTTCTCGGGTTTTTCTTTTCTATCAATCTCCCCACCCCCTCGGGTATCTTTGATTTCGGGCCATTATTTTTTCATCTTCAATATTATGGGACATTTGATCATTATCGGCCTCTACATAGATCAAACCCCTTTAAAATGGCCACAAATCTCTCTCAGAAAAGTGGGTGTCGGGGTATTTTCTGCCCCTGAAGAATGCGATGAAGACACAAAAATGATAAAAAAAATTTATTTTCACCTGCTGCAATTTATTTTCCCTCAAATTTTCCCGATCCTTCCCCGACAGTTATCGGTTTTTTTGATGTACCGATATTGCGGAAAAAAACCCGATTTTGCTATGTCACAATATGGTTTTTCCTCTAAAATTAAATTTAATAACTTACCAAGTTTTTGATTTTTTTCTTTTTACAAAAAAAACGGAGGACTGAAAAACCCAGAACTTTTTATCGCCCATTCCAAACCCCCAAGATGACAAACTCCTTTTTTAAACTCCTGGCCCAAATCATTTCCCGCCCGGCCCCGGGGCATCCCACCAGGCAAAATCACCTGGGGCCCCGGGCCCGGGCATTTCCCGCCCGGCAAAGTCTCCTGCCAGGGGGCCCATCCCACCCGGCAAAGTCATCCTTTTCCCGGGGGGCCCGGGGGATCCCCCCGGCAAAGTTCCTACCCGCCAGGGAAAATCAAACCTTTTCCCCGGGGCCCAAATGCCCCACCCCGGCCAATTTTAATCCCCCCCCCCGGCCAAGTTTTCAAGCCCGGTCAAAATCAAACAAACCTTTGGGAAAGTCATTTCCCGGATGGGCCCAAGTTTTTCCTCTGGGCCCAAGTCTTTTTCCCCAGGGCCCAAATTTTTTCAACCCCCAAAACTTGAAGAAAATTTTTTAAAAAATAAGGGCCGCTCAATTTTTTCCTGGGAGATTTATTTTTGTATGTCTGGAAAAAGCCCCTGACCTAGGACTAAAACTCGTAGTGATCATTAGTGAATAAATCCCCCTGTTTTTTTGGATTTTTGGGAGGGGTGCAGAGTTTTGACTTCTTGAAAATATGTCTTAAATGCTCCCCCTTTTTACCATTCTGATCTCCAACTTGTTCTTACTTTTGTCCAGTGGGTCTCCCCTGAGGACCCTTCCATATCACAAAGCATCATGGAGCAACATTTCACGGGAGAAAAAACCATTTTGATTTTCCGCTTTTGTAACCCCAGGTAAATTTTACATATGGAAAAATAAAATTTCTATAAGAATTTGTGGGAAACCTCTTTTTTTTCATATTCAAAAAAACCCAACCCTTTTTTAAAGGGTAAAAAGGGCAATAGGTTGAAAAATTCATAAAAAGTTAAAAAGAGTTAAAAGGAATAATTTAAAATGGAATCAACAGTAAGCGAAATATAATGTTTTTTCGACGAAGGGGAATTTTAAATTTAAATCACATGTTGGAAAACACCAATGTTTAGGGAAATAACAGGTACACTAATTTTAATTTTTCTCATAACCCCGGGGCCCACAAGAGATTGGGAAACGGGAGTAGCAGGCGAAGATTGGGGAAAAAAGAATTTGCTTGCGGGTTTAGAGAATGGAAAAGGTATGGCAATACTGGGGGGAAAAAAATTAAAAAGGGGTTGATCAGCAGACAGTCCCCGGAAACCAACTCTACCCAAAAACAAGGCAAGGTAAAGTTTTAAAAACCATAATAAAAGGGGCCCAAAATAACTAAACAAACAAAAAAAAATTTTCAGTAAATTCAGTCTTGGGAAAATGGCATACAAGAGAAAACCCTGAAATCTAAATACTTGATGCTTAAGAAATTTTAAACAGTTTTTAAAAGTCTTAAAAAAAACAGATCTCACACCCCCTTAGCAGCCCTATACAACCAAACTTACAAGGCGCCCCACTACCGGGAAAACACCCCAATACGGGAAACCCCCTTTAAGGTTTTTTCCCCAAAACGGGGGTAAGGCCCCATACACTACCGGGGCCTCTACAGACCAATTTCCCTTAAAAAATGTAGATTTAAAATTGCGGGGCTAAAAAATCAAAAATTTTTTAAAGCCCAGAAAAATCCCAAAGGAATCATTCCCCCGCGGGCAACCCGGAAATTCGAAAAAGGGGTAATCTGCTTGTAGGCAAATATAAAAGGTCTTATTTGACCTTACAATCGGTCCAAAGAAATAAAAAACAGTACTGGGGGCACCTTTTGCTTGCGGTCGATACAAAAAGCTTCGACTTTTGTAGACTGGGGGGGCTAAACCTAGTCCTAGATAAAATTAAGTTTAAAACCCCTTTTTCCCAAAAACCCTTTTTTCCCTTTCCCTTTTCCCTTTCTACCCCAATCCCCAGGGCAAGAATTTGCATTCCGGGGTTTTCTTGTCTCAACATTTTGCCCTCCCAACGGGGAAAAACGGGCAGGGGTGCCCACTCTCCCCGCTTCTTTTTAATTTGGCATGGACCTTTTTGCCCAATTTCTATTTTCCAACCCTTTTTTTTGGAGGGAATTTTCATTTGGGGGGGGGGGGGAACTAAAACCTTTCCATGTTTGCCGACGAGGGTAACCCTTTACATGGAAAACCCCGGGGCTAAGAGGGGGGGAAAACCTATTTAAGCAACCCCGGGCTCTTCTAAAGCTTTTCAGGTTTTAATAAAAACGAATCAAAATCCGAACTATTACTTTATATTTAAAAAAAAAAAAGGTCACTTCAAGGGGGGGACTTTCCTTCAAAATAGGTAATGATGGCTAAAAGCAAAATTCACATATCTAAAATTTAAAAAATGGGCCCCCGGGCCCCATAAATCTATTTACCGCCAAAACCCTTCCCCCCCCGCGGGTTTACAAAAAATAATAAAAAAGTTTTGGGAAAGATGGTCCCGGGACTTCCAATTATAAATCCTTGCAAGGTGCCCCCCGGGGTCCAAAATAAAGGGATTCCCCAAAGTTGCGTACCCTAAAAACCCATCCACTTTTTATTTAAAACCCATACAGTGTAAAAAAATTTTGGGAATTTCGGGGGCCTTTATTAAGTTTTATTTGGCCCTCTAAAAGGCCAGGATTGCCCCCGAAAGCTCTTTTTTCCAAAAAGGCTCAGGGGGGAGTAAAATTTCCCGATGGGGCGTAGGGCAACAATCTAGCCTTCTGGCGAGACAGTTGTATAGACTGCATTCGGGTCCCGGAATTCTTTTCCCAACCCCCCCCAAAATTTAAAGGGGCCACGTATGCTTTCCCCTTTTGGTCATTTCGCACCCTTTTATTACAAAACCAAATACGCACAAAACCCAAAAACTGCCATCGGGGGGAATCTGGTATTTAAAGGGATCCCAAATAGCATTTTGGGAAAGCTATCAGGAAATTTGGAAACCCCCCTTGGGTTTAAATAAGCAAGAAACTTTCCCACGGGGCAAGGTCATCCTAAAAATTTTCCCAGGGTGGTTTAACAAAACATTTGCTGAAGGGAAAAGGAAAAAGGGAATCTTGGAGTTTCACATCTGGTGAGTTTCCCTTTCAGGGAGAGTCCTACCCTTTTCGGAATTCAGATCCCAAAGACATCCCAAGCCACACTTTTCCTAGGGGCAGGGACAAATCACAAGTTTCCTGAGGGTTCAAGGGGCCCAACGAAGGGCAGGGGGTTTTAAAGGGACTCGACTTTTAAATAGCTTTACTGTGGACACAGGCAATAAAAAACCACATTGTCACCCCTATTAAAACCCCAACAAAGACCCGGGCAGTTCACGCCGGGAAGGGTTTACACAATTTAAACTTTGGGAAAAAGGAAGGTCCCGGGAAAAATCCGGGAAATACACAAAAATGGTTCTAGGAGGGACAACGCAATATTCAACCCAATCTCCAGTGAAAAAATGGAAAAATCTCAGTTTGGGTTTTATACAAAAAGGCGATCTAGGTTTTAATAAACCCCCGGGCACCCCGGGGCTCCTGGCAGACGGGAATAGCCTGTCCCAATGCCACCCAGAACTGATATGGTGGCGGGGGATGGGGCCCTTTGCGTACCCCGGGGTTTTTTGGGAGAAATTTTGCTAGCCTTGCTCAGGACAAAAGGAAAAAATTTCTTTTTAGAAATTTAAAACCAGGGGTGGTATTTTTTCACAACCTACCCCCAACTGGTGTAAATCCCCTTTTATTCGAACATGTATTTTTAATTGGAGCAAAGGGAGATGTTTTTTTAGAAAAGTGGGGGGAAGCCTGAAAAGGTTTCCTTTAAATGGGGGCTTAATAATGTCAAAAAAATATATCTTCCTTGAAATGTTTACTAAGGGAACCCCCCAGAAAGATTCCCAAATCAATAAATTTTTTGGGCACAAGGGGCAAACATTCATGGACAAGGATCAATGTCAGAGGGTGGAAAAGCCATATTGTGTCCCCCTTTAGGCATTCAGGAGGTATTTTCAGGCTAAATATCGGGAACACGGGGAAAGGTTTAAGGCTGCCCCCCGTCCCCCAAGGGGTTTTTGGCCCCTGTTTTGGCCCTGGCCCGGGGGGAATGAATCCTGGAAACTTAAAGGCCCCTGCCCTTTTCTATGGAAACCCATCCCCCTTCACTCACACCCCTCCCCTTTTCACAAAGGTACCCCATAAAAACGATTTTAAATGTGGGAAAGGGCGAATGTCCTGGGGGGGGGGGAAACCCGTTCTTTCTTTTTTCACGGGCACGGATTTGTGGGTTTAAAATTTAATACTTTACGGGTTGGGGTTTTTGTTTTTTTTTTTTTTTTTTTTCCTCTCTTTCCCTAACTAACATTTAAAGACATTTTTACCCGATGTGCTAGAAGGCAACAAAGGGGGGGGTTTCCGACGGCAAAATGGGGAAACTTGTTGAAGTGGTTCGGGGGTGGGTCGGGGCCCCACTCTGGCTCTTTCATGGGGGGCCGGATGGGGGCCGGGAAATTGGTTACAGAGGAAGGATCTAACATTTGTTTTAGGTATGTTGCTGTTATTTTGTTTCTCTGAATTAGCGAGGATGGGGGGAAAACAAAACTTTAAAGGAATTTTACTGCAAACACCGAAAGTTTATTTAACTAAGTTTTTTGTTTCTTTTTTGTGAAATACAAAGGGGCTCCCCAATTGTTTTTAACCCGGGAAATATGTTTTAACCTTTAATACCCTAAAAAAGCAAAAAAAATTTGATTTTAAAAAAAAGAGTAGTTACGTAAAGGTCTGGGTTGCGAAAACAATCCAGTCCTCCCAGGTTTTGGAGGTATTTTTTTTAAAGGTCGGGGTGGTCACCCCAAATTTTTCCTCCCTTTTTTGGCCCGTGGTGAATCTCCCTAAACCAGTCCATATGGGGGGGCGGAAAAGGGGAAAGCCAAAATTTTGGGGAACATTTTTAAGCTGCAAGTAAAAGTGAATAAAAGGGTGTTTTTTAAGGACCGAAATCAAAGAAAAGGGGCAAAAAGGGAAAAACCCCGGGGGGCCGGCTTGAAAAAGGCATGCTCCGTAAAACAAGAAAAAGCCCCCGGAAACTTTCACCCAAAAGGGGCCCTGAAGAACAACCAATCCACCAGATGTGGGCCATAGTGCCCTACCGTTTTGGGCAGCACCAGCATATTTTGGGCACCCCGGGGCAGGGGGAAATGTGGGGAGACCCGGGTACCCTGTACCCCCGTGTCAGGATTTTGATTTTAAACCCCCTGAGTTTTCGTGGATATAAAAAATTTTATGAGGTAGGAGAAATCTTTTCTCCGTCCCATCAAGTGTCAAAAATTGATCGTGTTCCCAGTTTTGGGGGGAAACAGAGTCTTTCGTCAAGAGTTTTAAACTAACTTTTTTTATAAAAACCGAGGGGGCCCGGGTTTTTTGAGTGTTTCCCCAGACACCAAATTTCCCCAAATTTTTGGGGACTAAATCTCTGGATATCCGGGGTCAAATTTGACATCTGGAACAGAAGCTCCGGATTTGATAGTAATTAAACCCTCGAAACGTGCACTCCCTGAGTCCCCTTTATCATTCTTCATAACCGTCATGGAACCAGAAGAAATCACACTGGAAAAAAAGGGCCTGCGCAGCAGCTTTGTCCTGGGAAGGCGCGGAGTGGGACCCGCTAGGGACTGGGGGGTAGTACGGGTTACAAAAGTATCGAGGAAAAAAGGACTTCCTAGGCTAATAACTAAATTTTGGGAAGAAAAAGATATACAAACTAAGATTGACGGTTTGGTTACCAAGGGGAATCCCTACAAGTACCTTCCCCCGGGAGTATTTTGACTTTGGAGCCAAAGTAGTCCCCCACAGGTCACCTATAAAACGTGACCCCATTTGCCCCAAATTTTCGTTTGGTGAAATTGTGGAAACTACCCAAAGGTGGGGACTGCGACGATGCCAAAATAGTAGGCTTGAAAACCCCGGGAAGGGATAGCCCACCTTTAGATTTGGGAGAAATCAAGAAACTGAGCTATTCTAGGGGGGTTTAAAACAAAAAAAAAATTTTTGGGCAGAGAGATAGGGACAGCCTGAAAAGATACAACAGACGGGAAAAGATTTTAAAATTTTTAATATTTTGGGGTTCCTCCCAAAATCTAAGAAAAGTCCCTTTCTATCCCTTTTCAGGGGGTCCGGGGCTAGGGTTTACAAGGAGGGGGGCAACTTGAATAAAAAGGACTCACCCCCGGGGTGGAGGAAATTGTACCCCAATTTATGGGAAAGACTTTTGGGCCCCTTTAAAAGGAGAAGGGGGGACTTAAAATGAATCAATCGTGATGGGGGATTTTAAAAGACCCAGAGCAGTCCCTCTTTGCATATTGACTTTTGATTGCTGAGCAAACTTACTCTTCTAAGACTCAAGGGGTGGCCGGTAGTGAGATTTTGGGGCTTGCTGAAGACACCAAAATTTTCCAAAAACATCCTTTTTAAATTTTCCCCCCCAGCACTGGGATTTTAACTTTTGGGGGGGGGAGGATTATCGGAAGGACTGGGACCATTTCTGAGGGGGAAAGAAAGGGAGAGACGTCCCTAATCCACTTTTGGTGGAAGATCCGGATGGACCCAGTGCCCCCATCAACAGTATAATAAGGGTTTTAAATTTTTTGCCTCAAAAAGATTTTTCCCAGGAGAACTTTCAGTTCTTGCCAAATTCCTCTGCCCCTTTCCAAAGAAAGGTTTTCTATAAGAAAAGAAATGAGTATTCGGATGCTTCTCCCCCCTGACAATGGGGGTTTCAGCGAATAGATTTAACAAAAACTTGGGAAAACACAAGTCAAAATGGTCTAGCAGTGGGGCCCCGACTTCCATCACAGCTTTAGTGAAGCACAATGTGAAACCCTCTTCTGTCGCCTTGGGGTAGGGGGAACGGTGGTGGGGCGGGGGGAGTTTCCCAGTCCTTTAAATGTTAAAAGGTCAATGACGCTATTAAAAAAATTGATCTTCTCATTTGGGGACTTTGCTCACAAGAGATCTTCCCCCATTCCCTTTTTTCCCGCTTTTTTCAGACCTTGGGTTTCTATAGATCCAAACTCACCAACATAAGAACCTATCCCCCCCCAAAATTTTATGATTCTTTTGGCCCCCCCCTCTTCGGGTTTTACACTCTTTTTTCCCTTTGTAATTTCTGCCCCGAGGGAAAAACCCAACCAAAGGCCTTTTCCCCCTGATATTTTCCAAAAGAGATATTGGGAACCCCCGGGCCCAAAGGGTATAACACAAAAAAATCTTCCCAAGGGTTTGGGGGGCTGTATGTAAATATGTATTAACAAAAAAGGAGGGAAACTTTTTCAAAAATTGCCCTTTCCCGCTATCTTTGGGGTTTAAAAACCCCCCCCCTTGCCCTAACCGTCTCAAACCCATCCCAAAATGTGGGAACCCCCCCCACCACTTTTTTGCACGGTAAAGTGGGCATGTTCAAGTATTTTCCATTTTTTGGGGTAGTTCAGTTTTCTTTAATTAACTGGGGAAAAAAGGACTGAGGGAAAAATGCATCAATGAGTGAGACAACCCCTTTTAAACTCCGGGGTTGGGGGGTGAAACAGGGATGGAGCCCGCTGTAAAATACAACTGCTACCCCAAACCCCCGATTGTGCAAGGGGCCCGCTGAGAGCCCTAAAGGTTTCCCGGATGTACCGTATGTCTATTTGTTGAAAGTGTGGAAAAAAATTTTTCCCAAAGCCATCCCAAAGTAACACCGCCCCTACTGCGCACAAAAGAGATCTGCACAGCCCTTAAAACCGTGAAGAAACTTCCCGTAAGTTTCCTGACCCTCTCCCCCTTTTAGGGAAAACCACACGGGCACCCGCATTATTTTACCATAACATCCCACCCACCCCCCAAAACGAATTTTGGCCCCGTGCCAGCCCCGCCTAATGTAGGGCAAATTACGGCATTAACCGACCATCGCACATGCCCGGGTTTTAACTAAGAGCAGCAAACAAACCCCAAAAGTTCCCCCCCTTTTAGGGCCCCACAACCCCCCCAGAGAAATTTTTGAAGGGAGGTCATTATGATTTGGACTTTACCGGTTTTATGCATTTTTTTCTACAGATATTTTTTGGCAGCAAAAAGGGAAAAAAAAAAAAGAAAAAAATTTTTCCCCCGCATCAAAACCCCCATAAACCGCACAATAAAATCTTCGCAATGGTGAAAATTTTCCCTTTTTTTTTTTTGCAAATATTTTTGATCACTATATTTTTTTCTTACATTTTACTTTTTTTTGCATTTTTTCTACTCAATTTTCATATTCCCTTTATTATTTCCTTACTTACATCTCCTCCCATTGCTTTCATTCGCTTCACATTCACATCTCCGCTGGGTTTATGTTTTTAAAGCTTTTTGTATTTTTTTTTAGTCTTTCCTCACTTTTTGCACTAATTTTCAATTTTTATTATTCAAATTTTTCTTCGTTTTAATTTACCCCCTCCTCCCACACATTTAGGGCCCCTTTTACACGGCTTAAATTTTTCCGCCGGGTTGGCCCCCGGGCTTTCGCCCCGATTTTTGCTGCAGTACGGCAAACCCAAACCCGAGTAATTACGGTAATCCACCCCCTTCTCTTTGAGAACAGTGGATTCTGTCGCCCCCACGCCGGCGAATCTGCCGGGCCGGGGGGAAAAATGACAACCCCACAAAACCAGGCCCCATACCCGCCGTGGGAAAAAGCAAGTCATGGCCGGCGACGGGGTTTTCCCCCCCCGCTCCGGCCCCGCTCCCTCCCGGGCCCCTTTTTCAAGCCGGAAATTTCGGCGCAATCTTTCTCGCAATTACGCTTGAAAAAGCCTGTGAAAAGGGCCCCTTACTCTCCACATCCATTCCCCCCCATTAAAGCATTTTTTTTTTTTTCTATATTTTTTTCATTTTTCCCCTTTCCCGGTTTACACTTACATGTAATTGCTTCTTAATCTTTATGTTTTTCTTGCATCTCTATATGTCCCTTTACCCCTGTATTTCTGTGATTGCAATCTTGTATTAATAGGGACACCCATTACCGTGTTCCAGTGAAAATTGGATAAAAATTAAAAACCCTAAAAAAAAATAAAATAAGAAATTTTCCCTCCGCTTTTTTTAAATTTCCCTGTGAAACATGTAAATGTTCTAAAAAATTCCAAAATCTTTTTTGGAACCCCTTTTAACGGTGATTTTTCTTAATCGATCACTTATGGGGTATCTAACATAAAAGCCCCTCAAACCAGGTCAAACTAAAACGGGGTACAAAAAAAAGGGATGTTGAAAATTTTTTTAAAAAATTTAATACTAAATTTCAAAGGGCTCCATAATGTCCAAAAAAATTTTTTAAAAAAATTTTGATCCCCAAACCCTTACAGCGACATTTAGTAAAATTATTTAATAACTTTAATATGGAAAAACGTTCTTCTCACAATTTTTTTTGAACTTTGAATATGGAAAATTTTGGGGTTACATTTTTTAAAACATTTTGATATTTTTAAAAAATTAAACAGGATTGATAGACAAAAATTTTTTATTAACGAAAAAAAGCTGTCAAAAAAAAACATAGGAAAAAGTATCAAAAATTTTTCCTACATAAAGAAAAACATGTCAAAATTTAAAAAATGGGTTACAAACTTCTTGTTTGCAAAATTTTGGGAAACCCACTTTTTTTTAAAAAAAGGGGAAGACATTTAAAAAAGAATGAAAATTTACATTTTAAATTTTAAAGTAATGCTGGGTTATAAACTGTTTTGTGTGGTATCTGTCTTGCATGGAGAAATTGTTGAACTTTGAAAATGTTTCCAAATTCTCACAACATTTTTTTTTTTCAAATTCAAAGCTTCATTGAAGAATAAAATACAAATTCAGCAGCCGGTCAGATATAAATCGGCGGATGGCTTAAACATATTTTGATCAAAACGTGTGAACTAAGAACCTCAAAGTTTTTTTAAAATTTTTTTTTGTTTGCCCAAAAACCTTTTGTTGGTTTTTCCCCTTTTTTTATAGCCCCCTTTTTTCTGTGGGTAATAAATGATATTGGAGTGGTGTATAAGACCCCAGCCTTTTCGTTTACACCCGGGGTTTACAGTGTTTTTTTTTGAAATGGGTTCTGTGTGCCGAACTTTACGTGGATTTGGGAAATATTGCCTTTTTTTAAACCCAAAACGGGGGGAGTGGAAAGCCCCCCATTTTTGGTTTTCCCCACCCTGCCCCCGGGACAGGTTAAATAGATCAGTGCGGTCTAGATGGGTACAAAACAAAAGAAACAAAAATTTAAAGGGTTTTGAAATGCGGGAAATTTTTCAAAAATTTTTCAAAAGCGGGCCCAAAAAACCCTTTCTTCAGGCAAGCCTATAACCCCACTAACCGTTTGTCCTACTTCCTCCACCCAAAAATGTTGCCCCCCACCTCCTGTCTCTTTTCCCCCCCCTTTTTTAGATTGAAAAACCCCCGCGGGGAGGGTCCCTCCCCCCCTGTGTGCCAAATTTTTCATTTATAAATTTCATGTATCGTTTGATTATGTTTTGTATTTAAACCCCCCGGGAAAGTACAGCGCCCTGGATTCAATGGGCTTTTTAAAAAGAAAAAATAATAAATTTAAAATATTAATTTAATTTTAAAAAAAAGGGGAAACATCAATTAGGCAATTTTTTTTTTGTCTCCTTTAAAATATAGGTATACATGCAGGCCCTCTTTTTTTAAACAAAAGGAACAAGCTACTGGAATTTTCCCTTTGTTTGATTTTTTTTAACCCGCCCAAAAAATTATTTTAAATATTTGAAAAACTAAAAGCACATATGACCGTAACATTTGGGTTTAAATTCTAAAAACCCAAAAAAATTTTAAACAGAAAAACATAACCCTGTGGTTTTAAACAATGGTAAACCAATGGAATTTTTTGGCGGGGGTGGGGGGGGGGCTCCCCCAACATTTTGGGTATTTTTTACAAAAAGGATTGTAAAGGACCAAAAATTTTTTTGACTAACTTAAAGCCCCAATGTTCACGAGAAAAAAAGTCTCAGAAAACATGGGTGGGGGAACGGTACCAAATGTTATTTGTACATAAACTGACAATTTAAATATGGTATGCCCGGGTTGATCCAGACCCTGATCTCACCCTGTGGGTTTATCCGGGCCCTGACTCTCACCCCCGCTGGTTTATCCAGGGCCCTGATCTCCCCCTGCTGGGTTATCCAAAACCCCGAAAATTCACCCTGCTGGTTGTCCCGGAAACCCCGACCCCACAAACCCCCGCCCGCCCGGGTTTATCCAGACCCCGAAAATTTACCTTGGGGATCCGGACCCTACTCACCCCTTGGGGGGGGGGTTTATCCGGGCCCCGACTCTCACCCCGCTGGTTGATTGGGGCCCTGACTCTCAACCCCGTGGTTTATGGACCCCCCGACTTCCCCCCTGTGCTGGTTTGATCCCGACCCTGACTCTCACCCCGGCCCGGTTTCCCCGACCCCGGGCTCTCAAACCCGCTGGTTTTATCCCGGGCCCTGACTCTCACCCTGCCCGGTTTATCCCGGGCCCCGACTTCCCCTGCTGGGTTATTGGAACCCGACTCTCACCCCGCTGGTTTATCCCGGGCCCTGACTCTCACCCCGTGGTTGATCCAGACCCCCCCTCTCACCCTGTGGTTGCCGGAAACCCCGACTCTCACCCCGCTGGTTTAGACGACCTTGACCTCACCCTGCTGGTTGAAAAACCCCCCCCCCCCGGCCCCCGACCTCACCCTGTGGTGGTTTCCCGACCCCGACTCTCCCCCTGTTTTTTGATCCAACCCTGACTCTACCCGTGGTTGATTGGACCCTGTTTCACCCCGTGGGTTTATTGGGCCCCGACCTCACCCCGCTGGTTGATTGGACCCGACTTCACCTGCTTTGGTTTTATCCAGACCCTGACTCTCACCCCCACTGGTTGATCCCGAACCCCCACTCTCACCCTGTGGTTGATCTGGACCCCGCTCCACCCCGTGGTTGATCCGGGGCCCCGGGCTTTAAATGCTTTGGGTTTAACCACCCCGACTCTCACCCTTTTTAAATCCGGACCCCGACTCTCACCCTGCTGGGTTTATTTTCCGGGCCCTGATTCCCCCCCCCCTGCTGGTTGATTGGACCCCGAAATCTCACGTGCTGGTTTATCCCGGGCCCTGACTCTCACCCTTGGTTTATCCGGACCCTGACCTTTACCCCGCTGGTTGATCGGACCCCGACTCTCACCCCGGTTTTTTTTTTTTTTTTTGGGTTTATCCCACCCTGACCTTCCCCCGCTGGCGTCCCGGGCCCTGACTCTCACCCTGTGGTTGATCCGGACCTGATCTCACCCGTGAATAAGTATAAAATTCAGTGTGGGCCTTTTGGGGGAATCTTTCATTAGCAGATTGGGGTCTTTTTTTGGGGGCAGCGCTCATAAGACCTTCCCCCTTTTTGCTACCGTTAAGGGGGAACCCAAAATTTTAAAATTCTCTATTTTGGTATCATGTCCCCTCCGTCACAAACTGAACTCTAGCTCCCGGAAATTTATGCTGGAGAGGCCCCGGTGTGGGGGCTTTTTCTTTTTTAAAAAAAAAAAAAAAAAAAAAAAAAAAAAATTTCCCCCAAAAAAAAAAAAAAAAATTTTTTGGGTTGCCAAAATTGTACATTCCCCTTTTTGGGGAGATGTGAGAAATTTTATTTCGGATAAAAAAGGGGGGAAATTCCTTTGCATCCAAAGGGGGTTTTTTTTTAAATCTCTTTGCTACGGGGAAAATCCCAAAAAGTGACAGTTCCCTTTTGGCCCGGGACTCACGGCCGTGGATGCCCTTACCCCCCACTTTGTAGGGCCTATGTTGGAAAGATTGAGGAGACAGAAGAATTTGGGGAACCTCATGGCTTTTTCTTTAAAGAAAAGGGTTGGGTAATTTTACTTCCATTTGGGCTTTTGGGGCCGCTACATTATAGAGATTGGAAAACCCTAAAATGATTTACTTATGTTTTAAAATGTGTATTTCCCTTTTGGAAGGGGATCCTCAAAAAACCCGGGGGCCCTCCAACGTTGGGAAAAATACAACTCCCATCATGCATTTATATAATCTATAACAGTGGGCATGATGGGAGTTGTATTTTCCCAACAGCTGGAGGGCCGCAGTTTGAGGATGCCTGCCCTAGAGAGCTGCATATCCCCGTTTCTTACATCCCCTTTGTTTCTGTCTTTGTTTCTTTAACCCCTTAAGGACCCGGCTTTTTTTTGTTGTTGACACGTTCGTTTTTCCCTCCTTCCCAGAAGCATAACTTTTTTATTTTTTCACCTACATAGACATATGAGCTCTTTTATTTTGCGAGACAAGATGTACTTTCAAATGGTGTTATTCACTGTACTATAGAATATACTGGGAAAAATTCCAAGTGGGACAAATTGTGTAAAAAAACTTATTTTCGCCATGTTTGCGGGTGTTTTGCTTTTACAGCGTTCAATCTTCGGTAAATATAATGCATTATCTGTATTCTACAGGTTGATATGCATCCAGCAATACCAAACATGAAGGGTTTCCGTTATGTTTTGGTACCATAAAAAAATTCCAAATATTTTCCCTCTTTAAAATTTGCGCCGCGGCGCCATTTTGTGCGGCAGTAACTTTTTTGTACTAACACCTAGGGACATCAGTGAGGCGGCATTTTTTGTGGGCTGAAGTGTACTTTTTATCGCTAGCAGGTTGAAATGCATGTGACTTTTTTCATCACTTTTATTCCATATTTTTAGGGTCACGTAAAATGGCCAAAAAACGCAATTTTGGTGTTTGGAATTTTTTTTCTTCTACAGTGTTCAGCGTATGGGATAAATTATGTTATATTTTTATAGATCGGACTTTTTTGGATGCAGCAATACCAAATATGGGGAACTTTTTTATTATTTTCATGATTTTATTTGTAAAATGGGGAAAGGGGGGTGATTTGAACTTTTAATACTATTTTTTGTACTTTAAAACTTTATTTATTTATTTTTTCACTGTAACATTGAGTCCACCTAGGGTGCTTGACCACTAGGGGGCGCGATTGTTAATACAGCCTAATGCATTGCACTGGCAATGCATTAGGGTGTACAAAGATGGCGGTTTCCCCACTTCCTGTCTCCGGCCAGAAGTGGGGCAAACCAGGACATGGAAGTGACGGGAGCCTTCACAGGGCTCCCCACCACCATGCCCCGTCGTCGGATCGCTGCAGCTATGCTGGGGTGATGCCGATGACCCTGACGATCGGTGCGCGGCATTCATTCATTCATTCAGACACCGTGGCCATAATTGCCGCGGTGCCTGCAGGTTAAACAGCGCGGGTGGGCGACAAGGAGCGATCCCCCGCGAAGCCCCTTAGCCCCGGGGATGTACTCATACCTCCAGGGTCGTTAAGTAGTTAATGTTGTATTGTTATGATTTTGATTGTGGTTATTTTGTTGTATATGTAAATCTGACACGCTGAGATTCTTGCTTCGAGATGTCTTTGTACATATAGTGTAATGAGTCCTTTTTTGCTTATTTGTAAAGCGAAATGTGTCTTACTTCTTTGTTTATTGGAAAACCTTTAATAAAATACAGTTGAAGAAAAAAAAAATTACACATTTATTTGAAAATTGGGGCTGTGTCTTTTGGCCCAAAACTTTCTGGGTCCTGAAAGGGTTAATCAGGGTGAAAGTGTAGAATAAATATATTAACACATCAATCAAAGTGCGTAAATAGTGACCGAATTATAAAGGATGAATAAATATAGAATAGATTGCAGATCCCTCTGGTCTGAGATGAGATCGCTCTCCAACGCTCATTACCGATACACCCAACTCCGCCTCTTTTTTATTCTATTAGACGCTCCACTCATTTTAATAGGCCTTTAACCCCATTTGAGCAATTCTGCCTTCTCAATACTCCACTGAGACATACCATCTCCTTTATTTATATGGAATTACATTCCTCCCATTCATCCTCTCTCCCTTCTTACTGTAGCTCTTGGGAAGAAGAAATAAATAAAAATGTTTCTGCCTCACAATGATCGAGAGGCTTTAAACTTACTCATCATTCAGTCACTGTCTCCGAGTCTCAGGAGACGAGCTTTAATTCCTTAACGACCGTCCACCGTCTTTTGGCGTCGCTGTAGACTTCGGGGTTCGTGGCTCCGGGTGCCGCAGCAGCGCTGAGATCGGGGCTGTACTACACAGCCCTGATCCAAGAGCCTCTCCTGCGAGCACCGGGGAGCGGGGCAAACCTCCGCTTCCTGGTGCTTTAACCCTCTGATTACCGCGGATCGTCACTGCACTGCAGTGCAATCAAAGGGTTACCCGGTGACCCAACAGAGCCCCGGGAGCGGCTGCACAGTGAGCCCTGGGGACCTAGGGTAGCCACAGGGCTGTCTGTGTTACAAGCCAGTGATCAGAGCAGACTGTGTGCTGCCCTGATCACTGCCTGTGTCAGTCTGACACAGATTATAATCTATTAGCATATATGAATATGCTAATACATTACTAAGTGGAAAAAAAAGTGAAACAGTTCTCCCTTCAAGAGATTTTTTTAAAAAAGTAAAAGATATAAAAAGTGTAAAAAAAAAAAACAATAATAAAATAAAAAAAAAATATTTAATAAAAAATAATTGTGCATACATTACACACAAAAAAACACACACATATTAGGTATCCACACGACCGTAATAACCTGTGGAATTAATCTAAAGAGTTATTAAGTGTGGAATGTGAATGGTGTAAAAAAAAATTAAAAAAACAAAAAACATTATTTTAAAAATTAAAAAAAAATTCTGCAATTATTTATAAGTGAACTTAAACTATTCCTGCATAAAGTACAACTTGTCTCGAATAAAACGAGGCCTCATCCAACTGCGTGTTGAAGAAATAAATGGAGTGTAACATAAGAAATGCTCCAGACTGTACTGGATACATAATGGACGTATAACAGAGAGCAACCAGCACAATATACAAGGGACATTCGACATTAATATGTCCATAGTCCTTCAATAAAGCCAGAGTCTTGTGGGTGTTCATTAATATCACTGATACCACAATGTAATACCCAGACATAGGTAAAGAGTTGGTAAAATGGGAATGTAGCAGCAAGCTGTAATTAAAAAACAATGCAATTTTTGGGCCATATTCACAGCTCAATGGCTGGTCCAGACCCAAAACCCCGTACAGCAAACTCTAGCCTATATGCTACCTGGGAAAAAATAACAGGTGCAGCTAATTGCTGATCAGCAGCTCACATACCCCACTGCTAGGGGAACAATTAGATGATAAAAAACTGCACATTAATTTAATACCTGTTCACACCAGCATGCAGAAAAGCCACAGTATAATACATGGGGAGATTGCACGAATGCAAAAATACCAATAAAACAACCTGTAATTAAATACAAGGGCAGGGGAGTCAAATTCATGTTCAGAAACGAACACTTCAGCATTACAGACAGAAGGGATCAGGAAAGCTAAACACCTGATTTATAATGGACTTGATGAGTCTACAGAGAGAGTATTACTAGAGAATGACAAGGAAGAATTACACTGTATTCTGTTTTAATTAAAGTGAGTTGTTACCAGAAAAATAGGGGATTAAAATACTGTTAACAACAAAAAGTGACCGACCGACTCCTCCAACCCACTACAGAATAATCATATAAAGACCAATGGACTGAACCAGCAAAGAAAAGGTTTACTTAGACCTTCTGCAGATCTATTATCTGTGTCTGTAAAACGCTCTGGCCTAAGACTAAAACATCGTATGGATCAATAGTGCATAAATCCCACTGTTTTTTGGATTTCCAGGAGGGCTGCAGAAGCTTTGGCTTCTTGGATATATATATCTCAGTGCTGATCTTCTACTGCTTTTACTTTGTCCTAAACTAAATCAACCCTTGTTACCAAAACACTGAAAGCCATGTACCGAGGGGCTTCCCGAATACATGAAGCCCAAACGGGGAAAAAACGACCCCCACCCCATATTTTACGGGCCCGGGGAGCCTGCTGTGGGGGGAACCCTTAAAAAAAAAGCTGCCCCGTGCTACATCCTCTTCATTCTCATGCCAAGGTTCGAACTTTAATCATAAATGATGGAAATTCTACAATCATTGTTAAAATCCTCATGTCCTACACCTCACCAGCACGTGACGGGGGGGCCACTGTAAGGGGGTAGACTTTACCACTCGAGCTCCCTTACTACTGGTAAAATCAAGCATAAATTGTACCCAAACAGCCCCCCACACCCCAAAAAATCCTGCCACCCCCCTTCCGTCAATAACAAAAAGACCACCGAAGGGATTTTAAACCCCTAAAAGATTTAAAAAAACACGTAAAAAAAATGCTCACAGGTCAACTCACTGCTCTCTTTTAGTTTCCCAAAGAAAAAAAACTCCTCAAAAAAAAAAATTGGGTTGTGCAACAAAAAGGTTTAAACGAATTACTGATACCTTTAATATAAAAATGATTTCAGTCTTACAAGACAAAAATATAAATAAAAAAATGAACACATACAATACAGTTTTTAAAATAAAGGGAAAAAAATTGGAAAAAAAATTTCACACTTAAAAGATGTTTCCAAGTCCCGGGTTAAGGAAAATTAACAAGCCACTTTAGAAAGAAGCCCCCATGACACAGAAAAAAGGGGGTGGCGGGGCCATTTATACCCACCAGCTGTCTCACTGATTGGCTTAAATTTATGAAAAGTAGGTGGGTTGTTTTTTCTGAGGAGGTTATGGTATTTTTTTTCCACGGGGGGGCACTCACGGCCCTTCTCCGGAGACAAAAAAAATATCTTTTCCCCTTTCCCCTGGGGGGAAAACTGGTATTTGAAAGTGGGAAAACGAGCTTATAGATCTGCTTTTCCCAGGAACAGGAAACGGGCCTGCCTAAATACCTTTTCCTTTACCACAAAACTTGGGCTGGGGTTTATTGGCCAATGGCCAGAAACTTTCTTTCTCAGGAAAAAAAGGGGGGAATGCCTGCCCCACCATCAAACTGCAGGTTTTAGTGTGAATTATAATAATTGAATTTTCAATACTTTTTACTTACACCCCCCCCTTTTGGAGCGGGGGGGGGCTGGCTCACCTGCCATCCCCTGACCCCCCCTCCGTTTTCCCCCGGCGCGAGATCCATCTGATTACCATTTCAACCCCCTTTTTTATGTTTACATAAAATCATATTGCTGCAGCACCAGGCCCATTTAGAGTTTTACCATTGTCGCCAGCCACTCGGTTGACCCAGGTTAGCGGGTTATGGTCGGTGACCACCGTAAAGTTGGCCCAAAAGGGATGGTTGAGTTTCTTTGGGGGCCCATACGAGGGCCAAACACTCCTCCAATTGTGCATAGGAGACCTCCCTTGCAGGAGCTTCCTGCCAGGCAAAACTGGGTGCCTCCCCCTTTTGGTTCACCTGACTGGGGGACCGCACCTAGCCCATAAGTCGGCGTCAGTTTGGACCAAACCACGGGAGAAGTCCTAGCCTGGGGCGGGTGGGGGCCTCCAAGGACCCTTTTATTGTTAAAGGGGGCCTTTCACTTTGGGGGGTCCAAAAAAATTTTGGGGGAAGTTTTTTTTTTTGGGAGGCGTTAGGGCTTGGCCAGGGCATTGTATTTGGCAAAAAATTCCCCTATAGTAGCCCCGTACCTAAAAGGACATACCTGTTTTTTTTTTTGGGGGATGGGCCGGCTGTAATCGCCCTGTTTTTTTTTCCGGCCCGGGCCTTAGCAGCCCACCCCCCACACAGTGCCCCAAATAGTGTCCCTTGGGCCATGGCTATCTGACCTTCCCTGGTTTAAGGTCAGACCTGCAGATTTGAGCCTCTAGGATTTTTGGGACAGATGGGAAGGTGCTCCTCCCAAAAATTTGCTAAAGATGGCTAATCACCCAAATGCAAGGGCAAACCCATCAAATCCCAAGCATGATTGACCGGGGCGCTGAAATGTGGCGGGGGTTTTTTCAAACCCAAAGGGCATGACTAAAAATCATACACCCCCAAAGGGGTTTAAGGCCGACCTTTTCCCGGGGTTCCTTTGTCGGGGGGATCTGCCAAAGCCCCCTCAGGTCCAAAAAAGGGAGGTAGGGGGCAAGGCCCTGATCTAACAGCCATCTTCCCAGGGAAGGCACAAAGACTGGATCAATTTAACCTCCTGTAACCACAAAACCCTTTGTCGTTCATCCTTTTTTGGGACAAAACCACTGGTGACCCCGGCACTCGGGGTTTTTGTATGACCCTAAGGCCAACATCTCTTCTATTTGCCCCCCCCATGTTGCCTTTCCCCCTCTGTGAACCCGAAAACAGGTTGCTAAGGGGGGAGAGTCCCATTCCCCCACATGGTAGCTAACTGATTTCCCTGGCCTATTTGAAAAGGTACCCTGATAGGTATCAGTACCGGTAAAGCTCAACCTTCGTTTTGGGCTAATGAGGGTTAATTGTGCCCCCCAAGTGTGTTTTCCTTGTTTGGGCCCAAAGTCTCCCGGGCACCCTTTCTCCCCCCTTTGGGCATATGCAACGGGCGAACACAGGGCTCCCTTGATGGTGTGCCTTTTACATATTTACATGGAACACTTTCTGCCGTTTTGTCATCCGGGGACACTACTGTTAACAAATTGAGCTTTTTGCCCCGTTTTTTGGGGGCCCTTCCCATGCAGCCTGTAACTGTTCTGAGCTGGGGCTAGTCCCCAAACCTCCTGCCCGCTTCATACGTTCTTTGCGGGGCATTACGATCATCCATTTTTTCTGCTTGGCCGGGGTTTGGGGAAAGGGTTGTCATGCACAACACTGCAATGCCTGATGTTGTCCCTGAGTTTTATGCTCCCCCACAGAGCTTGGGGTCTCCAGTTTACCCTCCCGGGGCCTCTGATCAATCCGGGGGCCCCCAAATCTTTACCATAAAGGATTCAAATGGGGAAAATCCGTAGAACTTGGGGCACCTCCCGATAGGCAAACACAGGTGGGGTAGGTAACGCTCCCAATCTCGGCCTTGGGTCTCCATAGATTTTGAGCACTGTTTTAATTCCCTTAAAACGCCACAAAAAACCCATTGGTCTGGGGGTATAGGGAGTGGCGGTCAGGGCCTTGCCCCTGCATTTTTTTTGCAGGGGCTCGCTTAATTGGACATAAACTGAGTCCCCTGTCAGTTAAAACATCCCCTAAAACCCAACACTTAAAAAAACACAGATAAAGGGGTCAGCAACCTTGTCTGCCCGTATGGAGGACATGGCCCCAGCCTCTGGTATGGGTGGCATAATAAACTATGTCAAATAACGCTTCCCCAGAACTGCGGGGGACGGCAAGCGGACCTATGATTCCACCCCCACTTTTTTGGAAAGGCTCTCGATAAATTGGTAAGGGGGACATTTGGGCCTTGGATGCATTCCCCCGCCAAAACCACCCGGGCAGACCACTGAACGACAGAGTTTGGGTATGTCAGTCCCCTATTTGGGCCAAAAAAAAATTTTAATGAGCCGGCCTTGTTTTGTGTACGCCCAAAAACCCGGGTAAAAAAATTCATGAGCGACCTTCAAAAGTTGTTCCCTGAAGGGAGGAACCCCCAGTCGCTTTTCAGATTCCCACAGCTAGTGGGGTCACCACAGTCTCTGTTACAGCTTGCCCTCTCCCATACACCCTTTCAAAATTTCTGGGCTCAGGGGGGGGATTTTCTGCCCGCCCCTTGCTTTTCTAAGCTGTATCTGACATAGGGCGCCCGAAAGCCAACATCAGGGTTTCACATCAATTTTAGGGGGGGGTCATACAATGCTGGGCTCTCTGTGCTGGCTGCACGGTGACCCCCCTCCCCGGCAGGAGATGCTGTCTGTGAGGGAGAAGCAGGAAAGGTCTGAGGCTTTCAAAAAATTTGCTGTGGTTAAGCGCAAAATATAAACTGTTATAAAAATACTTTTTCATTACCCACACGGGGACAGTGTCCCGGGGTTTCACCTACGGCGACAGTCTATCCACTCGGGCGTTCCCCCCGTGCTGTGCCCTGGGGCCTGTGGGGCCATATATCGGGGTTTCATCCCGGGGGGGGCAGGACATAATTAAAACTCCCTCCCCCCAAATCCGTACCCACAAAACACTGGCTGGGAATAGAGTCAGAGATTTCCCCCTTCTCTCATTCTTCTGCCCGCTCCCCCAAACCGATAAACAGGCCAAGGGGACAGCAGAGGTCCTCCAAAAACCCTCAGGGGCATTTTTTCCGTAAGGATGCCCAGAGTTCACCCCAATCAGGGGGCACCACATCACCCTGCACCATGTCCTTTTAAGCCCCAAAGGGAACCTTGTTGCCCAGGCACAGGGTTGCAAATTTTGGGTGCTTCCCCCTTTTTCCCCCACCACAAAGAGTAAGGGCCCTGCCCCGGAGCTTTTGCAGGCATAAGGGGACTCTTCCCTTGTCGGACAGGTGGGGACTAAACCCCCACTTTGTTTTAGGGAAGCATTTGGCGGGGCAGTGACTGGATGGTGGTCTTTGGGGCCCCCGGGGGTAACCAGTAGGGGGGGCCGGATGGTCGGTGGGGGGAAAGGGATCTCCACAGGGTACCTCTCCTCCCGGTGGACTCCGGTTGGCTCCGGTTTCGGATCCATTTGGGACATAGGATCTGCCGGGCCGCCGCCTTGGAGCCCGGGCTTCCAGTCCAGACAAACTGACAACTCGGGAGGAAGATATGGAGGAGCTCCTTTATCATCAGATTCAACAGGTCATCAAAACTGGGAAAAAAGAGTCCTTCCACCCACTGCTTGCAGGTGGCACTTAAGTGCTTTCTACATCGGGGTACTGCACGGGCCTTTCTGAATCCGAAATTTTTTGCATACACTCCGGGGAGGGGATATTTCGTGACCCCAACTCCTTTATGGTCATAGTCCCCCTCTTGCTCTGGTAGGAGGCCAAAAAACCCCCAAGGCTTTTTTTTTAGTCCCCGGGGGGCAGATACGTCCACCCTCTTTGGGGCAATGATATTGCCTACAAGTCTTTTTAAATCCTCGTAGGGAAAACATCTAATCCCCATTTTTTCCCCTCACAGGAAAGTGTTCCGTCGGGGGTTTTAACGGGTTTGTTTTGGGCATGAGGGCCTGGCAAAGCCTCACCCCTTTCAAGCGTGCCCCCAAGAGCTTGAGGTCCCTTTCAGCTTGACGCCCCGCTGCCTCTCCTTCCTCATTGACGCTCCCCCCCCGCCCTTTTTCGCGCTTTGGGGGCTCGGGCCGCCTCTCTCGCTGCTTGACGCTCAGGCCCCCTTCTTGCCGGCCCCTTGAAAGCTCACCGCCTCTCGCTCGCCTGTTTGGGAAATTTTCAGGATAAGCTGGAGGCGCACACTAGGGAAAAGCGCCAAGTTGCGCAAAAACCAGCCCAAGCAGAGTCCAGCCTCCCCGAGAACTGCCGTCGGGGGTCCTCAGGGGGAAATTTACTTCAGGCGCATACTCCCAATTGGCCTGTGCGTTGTCATTTCGCTCCTGCCCGCGTCCCCTGCTGCAGATCGTGCCCACAGTTCAGGGTCAGGGGCCTTATTTTCGCGCTGTACAAATCTCTTCCCACATAGCTACGAGATATTCTTTGTTTGCTTTTTTGTAAAGGGCTGCCATTTCCACAAGCACCCTTTGCCAAAAAAAAGATAGAAAAAAAAAACAAAGGGGGGAAATGATTGATGTGTGTCAAAAAAAATAACACTGCGTTAATTTTGTAAGACGGGGTAATCTTCACAAAGATACAGCCAGTCTTTTAGTGCAGGGGGTAATTTTCTTTTAACCCAACACTAAAGTTTAATAAAATAAAAAAAATCCCAAAAACTTGCCCCCAATTTGTCACGTACACCTCACCACACGTGAGGGGGGGCCCCGTAAAAGGGGTAGACTTATATCCACTCAGCCACCTCTCATCAGTAAGCAAAACAAGCATAAATCGTACCGCAAGACAGTCCCCAGCACCCCAAAAAAACCGCTCCCCCACCTTCCCCCAATAAACAAAAAGGGGCTCAGCCCAAGGAGTTTTTAACCCAACAATTTCTAAAAAAAAACGTAAAAAAATGCTCACAGGTCAACCTGCCCCTCAGTAGTTACCAAAAAAAAAAAAAACAATCCTTCAAAGAAAATTTGGGTTTGTGCAAAAACAAAGTTAACGAAAAAACGATACCTTAATATAAAAATTATTCAGTGCTTACATAGACAAAAATATGATAAAAACAAAATGACACACATACAATACAGTTTTTAAAAAAAGGGGAAAAAATGGAAAAAATTTACACTTACAAGGTTTTCCAAGTCCCGGGTAAGAAAATTAGACACGCTCACTTAAAAAAAAAGGCCCCTTGATGACACAAATAAAGGGTGGGTGGGCCCCTTTAACCCAGCCAGGGCTTTCCCTCTGATTGGCTTTAATTGAAAAGTAGTGGGTATAAAAAAATTTTCTGAGGAGGGTTAGGTATTTTAGTTCCCCAAGGGGGCCTCACGGACTGCTTCTCCGGGGGGACAAAGGAAATATCTTTCCCCCCCCTTTTTGGCGGGAAAAACTTTGGGATTTTAAAGGTGGAAAACTGACTTATCAATCTGCGTTCCAGGATACAGGGAAACAGGCCTGCCCCAAAATACCTTTTTTCCCCTTTTGCCATCAAAAATTTGGGGTGGGGTTTTATTTTGGGCCCGATGGGCCAGAAACTTTCTCTATCAGGGAAAAAAGGGGGGAATGCTGCCCCACCATTTGAACTGCAGGGTTTAGTGAGAATTATAATAAAATGAATTTTCAATACTTTTTTCTTACCCTCTCTTTATCTGTACACCCCACAAGCCCAAGTAGGAGGAGTGGTGGCTTTTCCATGTTCATGAAGACAGCTTTATATCTGCTCCCCTCTCAGTTTTCCCCTGATCAATCCCACACCCCTCTCCCATCTCTTGATTTCAGCCATTACTTTTATTATCTTATTTTGTACATAGATGACTTGTTGACCTTTACAGAGATAAAACCTAACACGACACAATCCTCTCTAGAAAAAGGGGATATTTTTCTGCCCCGGAGAAAGTGAAAGGCCATATGACAACAAACTGTTCCCCTCGCTGCGTCAATTCATCATCAAACCTGATCCCTTTGCATGGTTCTCAATTTTAAATTGTTCACTTACTACGGGAAAAAATAGGTATACGGGGATGTCACAATATGGGTTTCTTCCTTAAAATTAATTTAATAAATTACTAAAAATTTGACTTTTTTTGTTTCCAGAAAAAAAGGGGGATAAAAAGGGCTAGAATTAAACATCATTGGTGTCCAAAAGCCCAAGCTAGCAAAAATCCA